>JAWQRO010000152.1:0-52308 GCA_033557835.1 Helochares maculicollis
ATATATATAATATATATATATATAATAAAATAAATAAATAACAAAAAAACAACAAAATTCCACAAGAAAAATTAAAAAAACTTATAAATGCAATCCCGTTTTTCAATCCAAGAACATGCATCCACAAAAATAATCTCGCTAAATTTAATATGTCAACGTTCAACTCAACAACAAAACCTTCCATCATTACTAACAAATGCATAGGGACATATATAATTAGAAAAATGTTGTGAAAAGTTATTAAAATTAAATGAATTGAGTCTAATGTCTAGCAACTACTACAATTCACATAATAGATAGTTGTAATTCGTGATATGAGAGTAAGAAATAAGTGGGGACGACCACGTTGTATTCAACAGGTGATAGTTTAGTCACCGGTATACGTTCTTACTGAATGCAACTGACTTAAAATTGCGCGTGTGCCGTTTACTTTTACCGCAAACTAAACAAACAAAATAAATTTCGGCATTGATTTATAAACTTTTATAAGTTAATAAATTTATTTTTGTGAAATGTACATAGTTATTGCAATTAGTGAAACTAAAAAAATTGAAATGATTTAAGTGATTTTAAAAGACGTGCAGTTTTTGTGAATCAGTGTTTGTCTCTGCACTTTGGATTGAATACTTCTTAATATGGATATGTGATGGTTTATGAAGGTAAGAATATTCTTTAATAAAGTAGATATTTTATTAAATTTAAGGGAACCTTAAACTGTTTATTTGCGAATCGTTTTATATTTCTAATGCCCTAGAGCCTCATTTTTAACTCCATGCAAATATAAAATTTATATAGGCTATATAGGGGACAATTTATTGATTTTCATGCACAAAAATAAGTTTATTCGTTTATTTATGAAGGAAACGATAAATATCTGGGATCGGAAGCTTGTTTTATAGTTTAGACAAGCATGCACGTAAAAATATTGAATGAATATATATATTCAACTTCCATGTTTATGTCGACATATCTGTGAAGCATTTTTCCTTATATTTTAATTATTTAATATATTTCCATAAATAAATTCGTAACTTAATGTTAAATCGATAAATTTATAGTGTGTCTATATATAAAGCAAACAATTATTTATTTTAGAATAACTTACATAAACGTGATATTATAAGAGCAAACTGCTAAGAAATATAGTTTATGCAAATTTAAAATCGATTGTAGTCCAAAGGCTATAAAATAATTTAAGGAGGTAATTTTAATTCATTGCTGTTGTCAGTGGAAGTATTTAATTCTACCACATCTATAAAGCAATAAATTAAAAAAAGTTTTGTGAAATTGCAGAGATATTAGATTTTAACTCAGCTAAGTTATTGCAATATCCGTTAGTTGGACGAACAATTACATTAAATTTTAAAAATCGTTGTTTAACAAGTTGAGTATTGTGAAAGCTTTACGGACAGCTTTATACGTGTAAAATAGTATCTAAATTTTATTATTCCTATTTGCACAACTTAAATAATTGCTGTTTTGTCATTGAGATTGTGCATTAGTATCTTTGTTATCGTATACCTAATCGTGAGTAGATAACTGTTTGGAAGATAAAATCGCAAAATAAATGTTTTTTAAATTAAGTCTTAAAATTAACGTTAACTTCGTATATTATTCACAATTTGCAGTAACGGAAAGCTGTTAACTAAATATGGGGTTAATAAGCTACCAAATTACTATTTCGCTTCAGAGATGAAAAACGTCATTTAAGCATCATTAATATATATCTCCAGCATGATTTAAAAGTCAATCAGTACTTTAATTAACAGAATTTTACTTTCTTATGAGATTATTTCATCAACAAACAAATTTCAATGTAAATGCGGAGGGTCTGCCGGCAAAAAACTTTTGTTATGCAGATTGTAAAACATATTCATGCTTTGTAGTATGATGTTGGATTCATTTGAATTCTATGACATTGGGTTTTTGTTTTATGCCGCATTGCGTAAAAGGGACAAATTTTACTCGTTAATCGACAAGCTAGTAAACTCTACATGTTACATATATGAGCTAATAGTGATTCAGGTCGCTGTAATTAATATTTGATGAAAGTAATTAGTGACAGGTTTATTTTGTATAATTAATATAATTATCGCGATCTACTAAATTTACTCATGAGCTAATTTAGCTTTTATAAATCGGATTAAAAACTATTTAATCTACAAATTACTGTATCGTCGGCATTCTATGACTCAACGTCTTCTGATGAATAACTCAATATTCCAACTAAATTGCTCGGCTGTAGGGATTTAAATTAAAGGGACATAATTTGTTTAACTTGGCCAAAATGTGCAGTCAAACTTTTCACAATATGTCAATATTGCTATTCATTAAACTTACCAATCTAATTATTTATCACATCTATACTGTTTTAAGTTTGATCTGCCCAAAGAGTTTCCATAAGAACATGCACACTTCACATAGTTGAAGACAATTATTATGTGAAATGCGTGACATGTGTGCAATACCTGACATGAAAAATGCTAAGAGAAAATAAAGCGAAATTTTGCCTAGTTGTTTGAAATATAGAAAGTTTAAATAATAGCTGCGAAGATGCGTTTGTGCATTTGTTGAATATTAAATCGAAATTCAATAAGGTATTTGTATTCAATATAATAATAATAATAATAATGTATGGTCTATGAAATTAATTAATTTCTTATCTCTTTGACATGTCTAAAATTTAATTGTTTTATGAAAACCTGAAAATACTTTTTGTTAGTCATCGATATGTTAACATTTACTACAACTATTATAAAAGATAATTTTTACTAATCCTAACTGATTAATGTTTACAGCTTTATATTAACCAGATAATACATTTAAAGATACCACCAAATACTATTGGCTAGAAATCGCACCAGACCACTCAATAATGACGACTACAATGTAATATTCATTAAGCTCCAGAATTTTTAAAGATTATAGGGTAGTGCTTAGTCTATTGAAATTTGTATTTTGTATTATCAATGAAACAAAATTAGAAGACACGATTACTGTTTCCGTTAAATCAACAAATTATTGCGTTTAATATCAAAATAGCATATAAAAGACCAATTAAGGATATTTTACTGTCACTTTTAGAATGTGCAATTTTCACAATAGAATTCTACAAAGAATTCCCAAATATAGCAATATAAATGATAGTTGTTAAGTATTATGTATGTGATCTGCATGGATAATGATTTCATATCATGTATCAGATAAATTATCTTTTGTAATTATATGCACGAACGCTAATACTGTAGTTAGAGGCTCTCTCTAGCCCTTATCCATCAATGCCAACAATTCACATGTCATGTGTTAGCCCTGCTTTGGCGACAGGAGACATTTTTATGAATTTGTATAGCTTCCTTTGCCTTATATATTTTTTCAGGTTAATTTGAAGCTTTCAATCAACTATAATATGTTTGGTTATTTATATAGATATATATTTAGTGACATAAGGTCACTTAACCAGAGTATCTCTTAAAACTATATTTTTCTAAGTCAATTCCTAAATATATAAAAATTTAGTATACGCTATTGCTTAATAAATATATAATTAAGATTGAACCAAAAAGGAATATATTGCAGATTTCGAAATTAATGGGACATATTATATATATTTTATTACAACATTACTGCAGTTGATTCCTTCATTATATCCTCGCTATTAAATAGAACAGCTTACTATGAGTTTAGTAACGAAATCCGTAAAATCACTTTTAAATACGTGTAATTGAATACACCAAATTGGAACGGATAAAATTTAGTTTCAAAGACATTTCTTGTCCTGTAATGAAATATAATTATTTACGCTTGGTGAAGCGAATCTACTTACAAAAACTATAATAATGCCAAATACTGTACGATTTGTTTCCAGATATTTCGACATAGGTTGCTCAATTTATTGCTATCGTAATAAGTAGGTATAGGCAATGACCACCAATGCACATTTATCACAAATATAATAACAATTTTGTACAAAATTTGTAAATTATTTATTATTATCTTCATAAATTCGAGGCTTTTGTACACATTCAATAAAAAAATAAAACAAAATATTGTGGCATTCACTGATAATCTTCAATTTTTATTTATTTTTAAAGGTTTCCTTTTGACACACTCGATTATAATACAAAAGAAGTCGTAAATAATTCAAAACCAAACTATTTAAACCATTACCACGGTTTGTTTTGACTAAATTTTAATTATACAAAAGTGTAATTTGTCTCGGGCTTGCTGTGTTAACAACTTGATTCGTAACTTTTTTGCGTATTTTTTTGCATATTTAACCAAGTTCACTGTCAGAAGTTTTAAATTTACAATCAAATATAGATATAGAATTAAAATGCATTGTTATTTTAAATACATCTGTTCACTTAATGATATTTTTTTAACCAAGTTTACATTAAACAGCACCTTTATAATAATTTTTAACCTTTTTGAATAAAAGCATTTCGAATTATTAATAATTCAACAAATATGAAGCTTTAAAACATAATAAATATTTTCAGCAAAAAACAGGCACGTTTGAAGTTACCTTTGTAGCTTATAGTTTTTGATGAGAGTACAATTATTGTACCGTTGCGTAAATGCGATTTTGAATTACGATTACGAATAATAATATCTTTTAGGCGTCAACCTTAAATACAATATGTACATTCAACAAAAAATTATGTGAATTATTCATTCAGAACTCTTACTGAGAGGTGGCTGAAATGTTGCACGTAACTTGAGTAAATCAACAGCAGATATTTCTGATCTGGTTTAGTCCATCAGTAATTCAAATGCTTTAATAAAAATTTATAGGGTTTAGATTTTAAATTAACTTTATAAATTCGACAGATTTGTCCAAATGTTACATCTTTCGAATTGAGGAATCCAGAGCTAATTTAGATAAATGGTTCGTTGTCATCGTGATTTTTTTTATATGCCCACTATCCGGCATAATTACAACCTAATAAAAATCATATTGGTTTTTGCAGTAGCAGTAGAATATGTTAAAGGGTTTCATGTATAAAAAGTTTTTAATTTAACTCGTATGTATGTATGTCGATCGTATATTAATGTGAAGTATAGCTACGTGATAGATAATGTATTAAAAATCAAATTGAGCTTATTTGGAGGATTCAAGTTAGCATCAGTTGATATAAGCTAGAAAAGTTAGACTGCAACAAAGTATTATGAAATCAAAAGTCATCACTTTTTATAATGTTTATTCTTTGTGTTGATGATTTGCTTCTATGCTGTTACACTTTGTTTTTCCAATCGACGTCAAATACCAACCACTTCCTACCAACAAACTTTAAGGATATGGCAACTTACCCTGCATCTGATATTAGTTGACGTTTCGAAAAGTATTTTTATAAACTCAAAACATGTGTTCAACACATAGCTTCTACATGATTGTATATAAAATACAAACGTGAAAAATGATAATTTAAAGTATTAACATGTATAACTTATTTTTATTTTCAGAATATATTATATATTTACAAAAATCAAATCAAAACTGTATATCTATGTTATGTATGAAAAATATTTATAGAAAAAACTTGTGTGTCTGCTCAATATGTTCATAACAAGATACACAAATAACATTATAAGCACTGCAAAATTACAGGGTCGAAAAATGAAGAAATCACTGCTTCTGCATTTAAAACAATTAGAAAGATAAAATGTTTACAGTAAAGAGATACTTTATGTTTACTCAGGGTCTCAAACTGGAATCTGCAAAATATGAATATTAAAGTTTCCAGAATCAAATGATTTATCATTAACAGATTAACATTAAAGGCAAAAATCACAAGAATGCAGGATGAAATATTTAAGCTTTAAGCTTTTATTAACATAATTCGAATTTATATTTTATGTTCTAGAACTTATTACAAAATCTATATATTTGAACCAAAAATTCAACATTTCAGAATACTTTGATATTTTAGAACCAAACACTAAAGTAGTCAGGACGACACGTTCCAAATATTAACATGAACAATTTTAGGCTATGTAATCAAAATCACAGTATTCAGATTCAGATTTTAACATTTCGCTATAAAAACCTGGAAATAATAGTATATTTAGTACTCAAAAGTTATAAATGATGAACACTGTCTACAAAAAAGATAAATATTAAAATCGTGCAATTTTTCAAGTTTCTGATAATTAATGAGAAAAATTTATTTTGATAATTCTAAAAATTCTTAACCGTGCTAAATCCAAAAAATTATGAGCCATAATATAATTTCATTTGGAAGATCAGAATTGCAAAATATATTTAAGTGCTGAAAAGGGAAGCCAAATATAGAAAAAATATACGATCAGAAGTCCTCAAACTTAATTGGGGAATACAGTATTAATAAAGTATATAACGTATAAGTATAAGTAAATAACAATAACGACAAACAATAAAATTGTCCGAAGAATAAGCATAATAATCACAAAAATTCTAGAAAATACAAAAAATAATTATGATAAGCCTTGACGCTTGTTTTAAAATATTCATCGCTTAGCATCCTACTTAATGTGTCGTTTTCAAAATTAAAACATAGCAGCTCTAGTGCTCCGATCATACCAAAATTATATATATTAAAAGATAAAATATAAGTAGCAATAGTTATCCGAAAACTACACTATTGGTTAAGATAATCCGTCTGAAGTATCTCTATTTTGATACTTCTATAAAAGTTCTTACGTCCTTAAATGTTAACTTATGAGTTGTGTGTGAGTGCAGAGAGAGAAACAACTTTCAGCTCTTGGATCAAACAATTTAATTTTTGTGAAAGTGTTCCTTGCCATTTGAGATAAGTGTTTACTTTCAACGGTCCGCTCGATCTAACAGTAAAATAACACTACCTTAGCAACATAACAATATACGCGTGTTTCCATGCGTTGGTATCTACTGCAGTTAACAAATTACGTTTATCAGAAACTATCGTAAAATAACGTAGTAAACAAATCTCGAGCCGTTAACCTAATGACAAATAATAGCTATAATTTTTATTAGTATTTTACAAGAAGTATTCTAAGAACTCCCATTTAGTTTCTTATCGAATACTCAAAATGTAACCCAACTTCTTACATATGTACATGATTTTTTCCTTTCTATGTCTCTTTTTTAACGATTTAATTATTTACAACCCTTTTTAAATCTCTAGCCAATAAAATGTAATGAAATGAAATAGTTTTATTGCTTAACTACAGCCGAAGGCAATAATCGGAATATATCTGTAAGTCAAAATAATTTAATGACAAGAAAGCTAAACAGAGTAGTAACAAATACAAAAAAAATATTTTTATATTATTACTTATAAAATATTCTGGCTAAAACTGACAAAACTTTAATACAACATAAACTTGCTTGTCTGAATACTATTATACGTTATCTGTTGTTTAATTGTATTGTAATGGAACGCAGAACTAAATCCTATTACCGAGAAAAAGGACATTTTTGATAATATTTTATAAGTTTGAAACTATGTCGATTCTTAGTAACTGACCATGTTTCTTTCAACCCAGTCTAGTTTAACATTTATATTAATTATGAATATTTATCTCTGCATTTTACTAAATTTTATCTAATCTTATGATCATTCTAATTTTCTGAATTTATTAAAGCGTGAAATGAACGGCACGGCAATGAGAAAAAATGAATTATTTGGCTCACTTAACTGTAAAGATAAATGTTTTACGCAATTATTACACAACCATCTAAAGCTGCATAATTGATTTACACTTTGTAACTAGAGTATATATTTATCTTGCAGGTGCACTGTGCCTATTTATTTCAGTCTCATTACCTCGTTTTTACCTTTCTGCATGACCTCTTCTGATAGCAGAATCGTAAAAAATAGTTAAATTGAAGGTAATAACAATGGATACATTTAATTAACATTACTAAGCGCATTATAAATGTATATAACTAAAATCACATCCGTTACGATATATTATGACAGGCAACTGCAATGATACTGTAGTAAATTTAAGGTCTCGATTGAAAGTCGTTTTATACTTAATTACTCTGATTTGAATATATCTAACGAACGTTGTGAAATATTTGTTGCTGCTATTATATTTCTAGTCTGGTTTAGTTTTTTCGACAGAAATTTATAGACAGTTAATAAGGGGTGTTTTGCCCAAAATATTTATAAATAAAATATTAGTATGCTCAAGGAAATTCGCTTTAAAAAGCTTGATATAAACAATTAATTCCTTGGGTTCAATGCGCTACAACTGTAGGTTAAGCACCAGTTAGTTTAAATTAAGAAAAAGTTTTGCAGTGGACAAGTCAAAAGCCATCATACGAACGACCTATTGATTTTTCTCAAAATTATTTATGAATTAAGCGTATTAAAATTAACTCCAACTTTTGAATCATATAGAACCATCAAAATACCTGATTACCTACCAAGTTTTTAAATATTTTAAAGTATACTAGTAATCTAGCAACTAGCAATGTCTTTAAAATGTATTATAATATTGCGTTGTAGATATAACATGCACAACTTTGTCATAAAATACTCTCATTTATTTAGCAATTACTAATTCGCATTTGCTATTATTATTAACCTTTAAGGATCCTCCAGAATTTATTTCAGGGGTTGAATTTTAAAACTTTTTAATATTAGAATACAATTTCTACCTTTAAATAATTCTGAAAACTTTTCAGCAATGGATTTGCAACTTTCTTTATTAACTCTAAACTTTTTTCCAAAACAAAAACCAATCATTTATATGTACCAAGACTTACAATCATAATTAAAATTTACGATTTTTTAAAAGGCTGGCTCAATATTTAAGAGTATGTTTATTAAAAGTACTTTGTTTAATTTGCGTCAATTTTTTAATAGTTGTTCATAAGGAGTTTTAGGGTTAATTCTAGCTACTTTCATGATTATTCCCAAAGATTATTATAAACTGTTTCAGTAATAAGTTCTTGCGGTTTTTAACTATTTATTTCTAGGAATTTTTAATATTTAAGATTTATATTAATTATAAAGTTAAAACAACATTCTCAGGATTTACTGGTGTTCTAGTATCTGCATTGGATTTTGTAGAATCCTTTCAAGGATTATAATTAAAATTTTTACGGACTATGGAATGTTTAGATAGTCAGAAAATTTAGTGAAAAAGGTAAATATGTTGAAAAATTAACTCTGCAGTACATTCTTAGTATTTTTTAAACTTTATCCGGGCACCAGAAGCGATACTTAACAGATTTTAAAATTAAATATTAACTAGCAGTAATGCATCGTTTTGGGCTTTACTTTTTGTTTGTATTAAGCTTCAACACTAATTGTAGGGTAAATATGAATTGTAGTGGAGTCTCAGTAGTGTGTTTCTAACTGAATGATTTCTAGATTTTTGATCATGAAATTTCAAAATATAGAACTCAAATAGTATCAATTTTAGATATTTGAATCTGTATTCTTTAATTTTATAATCTTGATTGTCTTATCTACTAACTAAAAATGTTACAACCTTGCATATTAATCCTCGATGTTTTATGTTGATTCTTTCAACTTTGAATCTTTAGTAATTTTTTGAATGCTGTAAATGCTACGTCCTTAATTCATGTGCTGTGATCTTGTATTTTAAACTTTTGGATCGCGAATCTTTGATTTCGACACATTAGGTTTGTAGTTTTGATTTTATAACTTGATTCAGCAATTCTGATCTTGCAATCTCGAGATTTCGGTCTTAATAATATTTAATTTCACATATTTGCTTGTTTTTTTTCAATTTGGGCAATGCTGAAGCCTTGGATGTTTAGTCAGGATATTTTACAAATTTTATATGGTATATATTATATGGTCTGTATAATTAATCCATATAAAATTAACAATTTTAGTTTTAATATATTTTATTTTAGTATTTATAGCCCAGCCTTTGTAATTTTTAGCTAAACAATATTCTGTTTGTTGGAAGCTTTAAAAGTACTCGAAAGAAATATCGTTTAGCTCATATACTCGCATTATGTGCAGATATACGTAATCAAATTGTGCTGCAGCTATCATAAAAACAAAACAGGAATTTTCAACAACTTGCACTTTCCGGCAAGTGTCGCAATTCCCTCGTTAAACATGAATAAAAAAATAAATTGTGTGCTTTTCTTCTAGTTAGGTTGATGTGAAAGCAAACTCTTATGCTTTGTAATTAACATTATTTTAGATGCATATATATATAATTCTTATCTAATTATTCTCATTCCGTTTTGTTGCATTGTCTTTTGTAAGTACACATCTTAGAGACATGGAAGTGAGGTACTGTACATAATGTCATTGCAAAACCGTAATAGAAAACATCCTTCTGTATTATTATTATTCGTTAATAATTTACATACGTCCCAGATTCCATCAAAAGGAAATACGTGCACTCCTGATGTTCATGAAGATTTTTGGATGGTGCTAAGGACAAACTGACAATTTGACTTACTTTAGTAGCAAGAATAAATACTCTAGAAACTAATTATCAAATTTATGATGTAATCACCGAAACAGTGGACAAAATAGAAAATTTAAATAATACATTAAAATACTGACGAATATTCCAATATTAAGTAGGTTAATGGATGCACCATAAAAGGACGCTTTGTAACCTTGCCCTAATAATAACTTCCACAAATCTGGCACAGAAATGGCATGCAGAGGACATTTTCGTTTTTAATGGTCTGCATTATACAATGGTTATCTGGAGTAGATACTATCTAAGCGTGCAAAAAAATACAAATTTCTTCAAATTAACGATGCGGATTGCTCAAATTCCTTTATGTGGATGCTATATATGTGTATACATATATGTAACAGGTGCAGAAAATCATGAAAATGTAATAACGACAGAGCAAATAAAATAATTCAAGGCTATTAGCGCGACTTGCGTCCGTACTAACTGATTTATTAAACTTAAAGAATGCATTCGGTCTTTACCTTGATATGTTGGAATATTGAACCTTGCAAGACCTCAAGAAGCAAGACTAAATGACTGGAGTCTACGATCTCTGCGTATTGACCTGGTACAAATTATTTAAGGAGTGCTGGGCATTGATCCAATGGTACAACAGGGAATGAAAGTGAAGATGTATATTTTTACTTTTATACCCGGTAAATATAAATGACATGTGTGAGCAAAGAAAAGTCTTTAAAAAACAGCTTGGGTTTACAAGTGATTTAATTTTAATTTAACAGCTTTTTAACAAGGGAAAGTTGTAACATCGACAAATCAGTAATCAAAAGTGACTTTCGTTTGTATTGAATCAGTGTTTATTTTTACGTTAAAGTTAATTAATAAATATCCTTATATGAGAGCATATCCTGACAAGGATATAGGTGTATGTAATTTGCTTAATGAACTATTCGTTTCGGCAACAGACATATCGATGAAGGAAAGGTAGCCTTTCATAGTATCATAGATTGATACATATGCAAGATAATTGCCACACAAAGAACAATAATGAGAGGGTTTAGTTTATGCGACTGCAAACAGTTGATATTGTATTTTTAAATTAATATTCAATATTCTCTGATTTGGCAGATTAGAAAATGATAATCACGTATTATTTGCAGTCTGCGTGCTGAAAGAAAATGTTCGAAATAAAGTACATTACGAGAATTGCTAGCATTTACTTCAGATAATCCCGGATTTGTGCAAGCACAACCAATTCACCAGTGCAAGTTCACATTTCAGGCTGTTGACCCTACAACAGCCGTGTTTTCTATCGGTATATCCAGATAGTGGGCAGAATATTGTTTAAATTGAGTGCGGGTGGGTAGACATAATACTTACACTAGCAAAACAATTTGTTTTTATCAACAGATTATGGATTTATAGTTTTAGGTAATTAATATGTCGCACTAATTTAAATGGCACTTTATTAAATTAATGTGAAGAGCGTTTGTTTACTGTCTATATTATGACTAAGATAATTTTAATTTACTTGTTTTGTATACACAGTAATTTATCTTAACAGTATAATGTATCAAAAAGTTCACGGGCAAGAAATTATAACAATAAAATAAGTAAAGTCTAAGTAAAAGTTAGTTGAGGTGTAATCTAGGCACTGAACAATATTTTGATTCAATTTTATGAAATAGTATAAACAATATTATCTAATTTTCTATTCTTTATTTGATTTTGTAGTTTGTATTCGTGAGACACAATGAATACAAACCGGCAATGTTGCCAATGAAGCGATTATGCTGAGAAATGTTTATCATGCAACTCTAAAATTACGTTCCAGTTTGGCCAATACTTTAGGTTAATTTATTTTCACCTTAACTACTGTAAATTACATCGTTAATTTATAATCTACGGCATAACTCACGACGACAGGTTGCGTTTATACAAGGTATAATGTGAATCATGTTCCCTATTAGCGTTCAAAGTTAAAACCACCGTTTCAGGACCGCAGGTGTCCAATATTATTTATTAACTGCTTTTCTCTAAAAAATTACAAATTTATTTCCTCGCACTACGGAAATGATAGGTTCCAATTAAGGATTCAATTTAGATTCCAATTATTGAACCTATAACTCAGACGTATAAGCAAATAGATATAGTGTTTTATAACAAGTGGCAAATACTCAAATAAATGTATATTGTTTTGAAAATTGAAAAAAAATCAGTACCCTTTTCCCTTTAAATTTAATATGAAATACTATAGTCATAAAGGTAATTAATAAAATTTCAATAAATAAAGTAAGTATATCTAACGATCGATAAAGTTTAATTAAAAAATAAGACGCCATGCTTTTTACTTAATAGACTACTTTAATATCCGTTTGTAAACATGATTTTGTACATTCACTCTATGAAATAGATTTCTGCCTTTGATACAGTCACTTCGATATAATAGTTATAATTTAAGAATTGAATGATGGTATATTGTAAAAATCTATATATAGTAGTTAGTCGCCTTTCAAATTTCCTTTCATTTCAACCAGCTATAACCGCCACCACAAAAATACCTTCACATTCGTTTTTATATTCTATACGAGGACGATCATTTATTCAAGTTTCCTTTTAGAAATCCGTTCATGTGCTTTATTAAGTATGTAAATGAACAACATATTTAATCTAAAAACGCATTTCGTAATTCTTACTTTCTCATATTATTTTACGAAATCAAGTATAGGCGAGCTATTGCCATTATTAAAAAATTCACTTTTCGCCGAGATTTTGATAGATCTCCACATTTTGGGGACTCCTGAATCCTTTACTTTACCGTCTATTTGTATCTATATGTATTTAGAAACAGAGTCATGCTATTTAATAAATTGTTTATCCTGTCAACTTTTAGAACACATACAATTATGATCACCGACATAACTTTAGAAATGTTTCAAGTTTATTCATCATTAAAACAGAGTTATGGAGCAGCTATTTTTTACAAGCCTTGATATAGACTGATATTAAAAATATGATATGAAATTAGATTCAGGCTTTCAAAGTTTAAGCGCATTCATTAAACATACATCTCCGATTCGAAGCAAAAAATACAAAAGTGTCTTATAAATTGCAAATTATTTATTCTGTAATCTAGTAATAGTTTTGGAGATTTGATCCTATAATTTTGATAGTGATATCATATTTATGATATGATATTTATCCTGAACCCTTGATTTTTATGTGATTTTGATTTTTACTAAATTATTTCATTTTGCATACTTTTTTTAAAATCATATAATTTTTATCCAGAAATTATGTATCTTGTATTCTGGTGCGTTAAGAATTTTGTCCATAGATTTTTAAATTTGTATAAAAGCTTCATCCTCAGTCGTTGAACCACTAATCTTTTAATTTCGGATTTTGTATCCTGATCTTGCAAATTTGATTCTTTAATTGTGTAGTAAATCTGAATTAGTTAAACTAAAACCTTAATACTTTAAGTGTTTGATTTTGAATTTTTATTGTTTGACTCGCTAAGCTATAATTTTTATTTATCTAGTCTTGTTGAGTGTAATATTTACTTTTGAATTCTATCGGTTAACCGTATAGGAAATACTATATTTAAGTTATAAAAGTATTTATTCAAAAATATTGTGTGTGAAGGCAATCCAAATTTTTTAATATTAAATAAAAACGGACTTGGTTACGTATTCTGTTTTAAAATTATGTTTCCACTCTTACACTTCCAGTCTTTTGTCTTCACTTTTATGTTTCAATTAACAAAGGTCAAACAAATTGTACTTTCCTGTTTACCACTTTCGTGTAAGTGATATAAAAGTTTTATGTATATAGTTTGATATTCCATGCTGGAACATTAATTTAGGTAACGTCTCCAAGATATTAAAAAGATATTCCATTATCATGTTTAACAACCGTTTATCCAACAGTCTCTGTTTTGTCTGGACGGGTGTCCGGTGTGTGAGCGTGTGAATGTGTCACAGGTGGTTAGATACTTCCTTCCGTGTACTCGCACCACTTTTCGGTTGGCCAGTCCCCTTTTGCGGCTCCACCGTAAATAAATAATTGGTTTCCTACAATTCAATGATTGGAACGAAACATGCTTGGGGTAGATCATGACTCATGAAAGATTTAGATCGTAGACTGGCGGTAATTAATTGGGCCAATAATCTACTTTATAACAAAGAGTCAATTAAATCTATCTGTAAGTTATTGATAACATAAGAAGCTTACAAGAGTAATTACATTGTTTGTATCATACTGCGGGTTAAGTACAATATTCTAAAGTATGAATATTAACTAAAACAACAAAAAAACTTCGGTATCTTAGCCATTGTTTTAACTAGAAAGGAAGTTCAGTAGTATTATATCATAGAAATATGATATAAAGTCATCGAAAATAGAAATTGCCTGCAAGCTTATTTATACAACAATGAAAAGTTTGCACAGCACCCTCCATTGTAACCGACAACACAAGTATATAGGCAGTATATGAAGGGATTATTACTTTAAGTATAGGTAATTTTATAAGTTAATTATCTTTAGCAGTCAATCAAAATATATCATTCTCAGTTAGAGACTGTCAGTAGAAGAACGAAAGTAAATTAGTTGGATGGCAGATTAAATCTACTCAAGCATGGAATGTAAACTAGCAACCGCATCATTGTTAATATGAGAAGTGGCTAAGCAATGAATGCACCTGAATAAGAAAAATAAGATGAAATATATTTCATGTAACGTTCAATAACAAGAACAAGTTCTTAAGCCACTCGTCGGCAAGAAAGTGCAAGTAAATATATAAAAACATAATTTAAAAGTATTAGTAAAAGATTGATGTAGGCTGCTCAAGAATAAGAGATTAATTTAAGCCAAGGTCGCCTGCTGTATTAGTAAGGACTGAATGTATTTGCAGTGTGGAAACTAATATTTGAAATTCGATCATTTTAAGTGCTTACATTTTGCATGCTTAATTATTACTCATGAAATGATAAAAAACGTGGTTTACAATTACATTATAAAATAGATCGTAAATAAAGTCCACTGATTGAAATAAAATAATACTTAGTGGTATGTTAGATAACAGTTAGATTATAAATCTATCGTTAGATCATTTATTGTTCTCTAGAATTAGCAAGCTAGTTTAAAATTCTAGTTAATGCCGTTTCGCTTTAATATACGTATAAGTATATAGAAGTTTAGATTATTTATTAATTAAAATACGAAAATAATTCTGTTGTGCGCATGAGGTGGTCAATTGTGCTAAACGTAAGTCTTCGCATGTTACGGTCAGGTAGATTGCTGTATTATTAAACGGTATGTTTATTGTGTATCCAAATTAGGACCGCAAAAGAATTCTGAAAGTGAAATTATTGCTTGCAAGTCAGAGGCCAAGTTGTAAGTAGGAGTATATTTTAGAAATTTGATTTCGCTTTCATATAAAAGCAGATTGACAATAGATCAAGACTATTGCGAAATATTTGCAAGAAGCTAGATAATAGTGTTATTGCACTTTTGATTATTCATTTGGGTGATCTATATTTTCTATACATTATGTATAGCAGTATATAACTGCGCATACAGAGTGAAATATTATAAATTTGCAACATGTGAACTGCATATTTAAATAAAATTGTTGAAAATTTCACAAATTTGGGACTGCTCTTATTTTCGAAATGACTCCTTTAGATTATTTATATCTACAAAAATATTAGCATTGCTATTTCGAAATTAAGCTTTTCTCATGAACAAAAATTCTTTCTTTTGAATAGAAACAGAAAACTTTAAATCAATCTATGTAATAGGCCAGAAACACATTTTTTTGTTATTTTAGGTTGTTACTGGTGTTATTTTATCCTGGTTAATCAAAAAATATAAACTTTTGAAATATTTTTACTTAAATATCTGTTCGTGCAGGATCGGATCTCCATTCTTTTTTGTTACTTTAGGTTCCTGCAATTGATCAGTGATTCGAATACCTTCGATAGAGAAGGTCACTCTCAGTTTTTAAATCCTTGCCATCGCGTTTTTTAGTGCATGTTACCTATTTACCTCTGTAGCTGTAACAACATCGTTTGAGCTGGCCAGCCCAAGAAGAGGCAGAAGCTTGCTGAAGTAAGTCTTCCCACCATCTTGCAATATTTGATATTGAATTGCGAACCAGCACCTAAATCTAATTATTAGTTCTTCGTTACTTTTAACACGTGCTTGCTTTCCAATCATATGTTAAATTTTATCTATGTTGACAACATCTGCCGTTCATGTGTGTGTTTTTTACTATTCGTAAAATTTAGAATTCATTCATATAAAGTTTTGTTTACGTTCTTACTTGATACTTGTTTACATCGAAATGTCAACTAAATTGTCGAAGTGCGTTCCCAATCGCATGGTTGTTTTATCGCATTTGAAAGACACTTTTTCGGTCGCTATCTTTAATGTTCACAAGGACAATTTGGAAATATCCTATAACGAATTTAAAGAGTTACGTAACAATGTAATTGGATTATTGGCAGATGATACAGAATTCTTGCAGCATGACGCTGTTCGCACCGAGGTTGATAAACTTTATTATGAAGCCAAAGCAATTCATTTCGCCCTTATTCCGCAGAATTCTGATATATTTTCAAGTGCCTGAACATGCTTCAATGTTAACTAAAGTCCCTAAGTTGTCTAAAATTGTTTTGCCTGTTTTTGATGGTAATTTTAAATCTTAGCAAACTTTCATTGATTTATATAATAGTTTAATTCATAATATCTTAAGTATTTCCACACGCATCCAACGTTGTACTACAAAATGTTTACGTTGGCGATGTGTTAGCTGGAGCAAATACCATTGAACTGGCAGTTAGCCTAAGTTCCGACTTGATGGAGCTTTTCAAGTCAGGAGGATTTGAGTTGAGAAAGTGGTCGAGCAATAACGAGCATCTTCTTAAGACCTTTCCAACTTCTTCGCAACTTCCTGTTTCATTCGATAAGGACGAGACATCTTTTGTGAAGGTTCTTGGTTTGCGATGGAACGCTAAGTTGGATGTGTTCTCATATTCGTATATTTTCGTGGATTCCATGTGCACTAAGCGCGGTATCCTTTCGAAGATTGCTCCCATATATGATCCACTTGGTTTTCTCTCACCAATTTTTCTTTTCGCTAAGATTTTGATGCAACAGCTTGGGAAGTCGAGTGGGATGATTGCCCTCCTAGCATGCTTTCGTTACTTAAAAATCTCCAAATACCAAGGTACATTTTATGTGATAAAGTGGCTCTCATCGAGCTTCATGAGTTTTCAGATGCTTCTCAGGTTGGTTATAGAGCTGTAATTTATTTTCGTGCACAGAAAACTTCTGGTAACGTGTTTATTTACTTGTGTTCTGCTAAGTCAAATGTTGCCCCAATTAGGACTGTGTCATTGCCTCGTTTGGAGCTGTTGGGTGCAGTCTTCTTATTGGTGTACCTTATTTGCAAAATATTAGAACATTCTTCGTTTAATTTCGGCTCGATCTTCGCTTGGTATGACTTCGAAATTGTTTGAACATGGCTATCATCGGCCCCAAATAGATGAAAAACATTCGTCGCAAATAGAGTGGCTCACATTCAACGTAGCTAACCTTTAGCGTCTTGGAGATATGTCCCTTCAGACGACAATCCATCTGATTGTGCATCTCGTGGGACCTTTCTTTCGCAATTGGTGGAATTTGACCTTTGGTGGCGCGGGCCCACCTGGTTACTGCAACACGATTCGTACTGGCCTAAGCAACCTACCATGGTTACACAGCTTCTTTCAGAAGCTGCATCAGAGGAGGCAAAACTTTGCCTTAATTGCAAAATAGATATAAACCAGGTAGACTAACTATTAAACAAATTTTCGTCACTTAGAAAAATAGAACGAATCTTGGCTTACATTCTTAGATTCGGTTCATCCCGCAAAGGCCAGGAAAGGTACTTATTCTTGGAGGTTTCACTGGATGAAAGGTACAATGCTCTTCTAGTTTTAGTAGAGAGTGTACAACGAGTTGCATTCAGTGAAATAATTGCCTGTCTTAGTACGAACAAAATCTTACCTAAGTCTTTCCGAAGACTAAGTTTATTCTTGGACGACCAAGGTCTTATCAGGGTGGGCGGCAGGTTAAAAAACTCACAATTGAGTTTTGACTTGCTTCCCAGTAGCCATATACTTACTGACCGCATTGTTGAGGACTGTCACAACCAGAACCTTCATCCATGTTACAAAACTTTGTCCTATTTGTTAATGCACCAGTTCTGGATTATTTCACCGCGTAAAGCAATTTGTCGAGCATTATCCAATTGCTATCGTTGCTTTCGCCATAAATCAAAGCCCTACAGTCCACCTATGGCCGATTTACCCTCTTGTCGCGTTAACCAGCTAAAGGCTTTTTCACATGTTTGTTTGGATTTTGCTGGCCCCTTTTTGGCAACTGCCGTTAGAAAACGTGGTTCAAAGCCACTTAAATCTTATGCATGCATCTTTGCTTGTTGCAATACAAAGGCCGTTCATTTGGAATTGGTCTCGTCTTTCTTCGGACGCATTTTTTGCCGCGTTTCATAGATTCATTTCACGACGCGGTAGATGTGTTTCGATTCATAGTGATCAAGGTACTAATTTTATTGGCGAATTTCGTGTGTTAAAGGAGTTAGCTGAACAATCGGCTGTAAAGCTAGATATTACTTGGCATTTCAATCCACCAGCTGCACCACACTTCAATGGTCTAGCGAAAGCTGGGCTGGAGTGAGTTAAAACTCATTTAGCTAGAGTAATTGGAAATCAAATACTAACTATCGAGGAATTTAGCACTTTACTTGTTCGCATTGAAAACATTTTAAATTCGCGACCGCTATGTACTATTAGTTCGTACCCTAACAAACTTCAGTCTCTGACTCCTGGATTCTTTCTTATTTTGGAGCCATTAATTAAAAATATACCTGATCCAGACCTTAGCAGTTTAAACATTAATCGTCTAAATCGATGGCAGTTGTTGAGCAGAATGTACTCAGACTTTTGGAATCATTGGCATGTCGTTGTATTATCCTTTAGGTAATTAGGATATTTTTTCATTTAATTTTTTTCTTGGAAAGCAAGCTTTCGGTGGGCGGAATGTTCATGCAGGACCTAATCTCCGTTCTTTTTTGTTATTTAAGGTTCCTGCAATTGATCAGTGATTCGAATACCTTCGATAGAGAAGGTCATTCTCAGTTTTTAAATCCTCGCGATCGCGTTTTTTAGTGCATGTTACCTCTGTAGCTGTAACAACATCGTTGGAGCTGGCCAGCCCAAGAAGAGACAGAAGCTTGCTGAGGTAAGTCTTCCCACTATCTTGCAATATTTGATATAATTGTGAACCAGCACCTAAACTCTATTGCCGTGCGTTTGACTTGAAAACGCGAAACGCAAACAATATCCATATTATTAAAATTAAAACAATACAGGTACTAAACAACAAGTATATAAGATACTTGAGATTAATTAGATCTAAGCCGAATGTATAATGAAGCAGTTGAAATACACCATTTATAAATAAAAAGAGTACTTTATTTAAAGACATTTTTTAGCAATCGCATAAATCTACAACTTACTTTGCTCTATTTGTGTTAAAGTAGTTCGTAAAGCAGCACATTGCATTGTGCCTCACAAAAAAGCATCAAACACAAATTTACGCAAGTAATTTCATTAAATACAATTTTGAAAAGACGTAACTTAGATTTTAACAAGATTTGTGATCTTAGAAAGTTACCTCATAAAATAATGTGTGAAGTTAAATTAGAATAAATTTAATAATATACTAGTTCAAATAAATTAATTTAATTGGAAAATTGCCTAATTTGCTCAATCAAAATTTTTGATTCTTATAATTTCATCTCCAAAGAGTATCTTTTAATATTTTACCTTACATGGATACAGATCAACCAGTTTAATACATACCATCTATTAGTATCTCAGTAACTAATTATGACAAAATTTCAAGCAGCATTTATTGCTTTAAATTTCTTACATCAACCACACTATATCATTTGGAACTTAATAATAAGACAAGATTTTTATAAATAGTATATTACCACTTTTTCTTTCAATATTTGCGCTGCTCACAATTTTTATATCAAATTATAAAAACTTTTTTGCTGCACCGCTACAAAAACAATTGTTGCTGCTCGCCCAATCCTCAAGTTCCAAATAATGTGAATGTGTTTTTAAAAGTCAATACGAAGGAAATACATCTGGTAATTTGAAAATAATCGCGATAGAGAGGAGATAATATCTGAACATTATCTCAAGCATCGGAGGTATGCCCGATGTAGCACTCGCGAAGAAGGCATTTCCTTGCTCTTTGTGTTATACTATTTCAAGCCAAGTGTAAAATCATACCTTATTTGTAAGTTTTTATAGAGTTCACTTTCTTATAACGGCTCGCATCAAGAACTACAATATGACCGCCTAAGCTTCCATAAAATTCCTTTTTACTTCCTTTGAAAACTCCGCGACATGATACCTATAAAACAGGCTTTATATTCTATGAGAAGTATGTTCATTATAATTAAATCTACAGAAAATTTCAAAAGAGTAGTTTTTGAAAATGCAATTGCTCCTATAATTTTATACTTCAAAATCAATCAGAAAAATAATTAGCTATTTATTTGCGTCGGGAGCGCGGTTGTTTGAATACTCGCACTCGCGCAAAAGATCCTTGTTTTATACTCTATCAGATAAATAATATTTCTACAATTAGGAAAAAAATACTTTCAACTGTTTCTCTTGGATTCTGTTTTGGAATCGACAGAAATAGATTTTGCAATTCATTTTACATAGAAGTAAGGATAATGATAAAGTTAACAAAATTTAGCTTAACATGCAGGAGTAGACCGACGTTAATTCTAACAATTAAAAAAACTTAATAGAAATGTTTTCATATACAGATCAATCATATAATAAAATATGTTGTCATAAAATGATAAACTTTTTATGAAAATAACTACAATTACGTAACATAAAGCATTATACTTGTTGTGTTGACAAATTGAAGCTACTATGCAGTAAATTATGAGCATTAGTTGACAATGGAAAATTGTAATTTAAGCTTTATTCTAAAATAATTGCTCTCCGAGTTCCTAAACCCAACCTTAGAACCGAGTCGCATCATTATTGTCGTCGCAGCACCTACGCCTTGGAAATTAAACAGAGTAGAGCAAAGTTCCCAAGATAATTTGACGAAATGGTTTCGTATTACAAAACTTAGTCAGTCAGGAAGTAATAAATATCTTTTTCCATATGAACATCAACAATGCAACTTAAGAACAATAAATATCTTTATAATTTCTTCATTGCCGTGCAAATAAAATTATCTTCAACACCTACAACTGTCCCCGAAGGGCACTTGAGTGCATGCAGCACATGAGCCATAAAAATTAACGAGCAACGTTGGTTACCTTTCTTGAAGACCACGGTAATATGGAGACGTCTCACCTACAACTTGAGACAAAGGCATGAGTCACGCAGCCAGAACGGCCATACTTCCGTACATTTACTTTACAGTCTTAAGCTGAATGCCCTCTGCATATACTCAAATAGCAAAATAGGCAATGAAACTTGAGCTTATTGTCAGTAAAAGAATTTCTGTGAAATTATTTAGTAGGATTAAACCGAAAGTTGATATGTGTAATGAATAAGCCGAGTTTAGAAAGATATATCGGTTACTTAGTAATACCACAGATAAGCAATAAAATCAGTACCTGTAGTACAATTTGGTATCGAATAAAATTTAAGGATATACTGAAAGTGAAACCAACATGACAATTACTCTAACTTTGATTGATGTGATTAACGAATAATCATTGAGACGAAACGACGTGACGTTTATTAATAATTTTTTCTCAAAGGAAGTAGACACAATACAGTAATTGTTAAAAACAATTATTATGCAAGGCCTCAGTACAAAGCGTGCTTCCTCGAAAATAACCCATCTTAAAATTCAGTCATGTACCGAACCGAATCCATTCAAAATCATTATTCATTCAAATGTATCTAGATACTACAGTGACACTACGCAGGAGAAATAAATATATTTTGTACGGAAAAATAAGCCGTTGATAGCTAACATACATTTGTTTGTTGCACTTTGTATTTAGGTTGCGTTTCATAAAAATGCGTATACTGTCATGACTGTGAGATAAACCTGACTTTACCTTGAAGAAATACAAATTTGTGTTCTACTGAACGATGAATGTCACCCATATTGTATAAATATATCGCGCAATTTATAAGGTCGAACGTGTACAGGGGCAGCTTTTGGCCAATGCTAAATTATTGTTAAGATAATAGCAAACATTTAGTTTCATCAACTTAAAGGTTTATAAAAATATTTTGTAGTTGAAGAACTTTAAGGCTTTGTCCAGGTCAGTCAGTCTTATCACTGAAGCTAAGATTTTTGATCTTCTTTGCCCAGTTTATTATTTTCTTTTATCTGATATCATCTATAATTATTACCCTTTCACTTTTTCTTTGGTTTTCCTTTGCTTTACCTTTAGCTAGTCTGATGTGATCCATTCTGTCTTAATATCCCAACTATTATATCCTGTTGGACTTTTATATTTTATCTATCGCCAGACTGATGAAGAAATCGTATGTTTCATTATTATATCTTCTTTGCCAGATTTCTTCTATGCCCCTTCCCTCAAAACTTCTTTGCAGAATACATTTCTCTCATATCCGTATTTTCTTTTGACCTTTTTTTCTAGTTTGATATTTTTGTGCCTCATGAAAGCTCATTAAAGTGGATTATTCTTCGTCGCATTAATTATTTCTGCAGGTATGTAGATATGAATGGTTATCTTTTCCTTATCAGGGCTTTGGATCTCCAGGGCTTTATTCTGTTTATCATAGTGTTTATATTTTACTTGTGTTACTATTCTAGGTCTAAGGTTCTTTTAACTATTTGCAATTATGACCAGATATTGGTTACTCCTTTTGTATACTGTCCTTTGTCCATTGGTTTTAATAATTCTTATTGTAGCTCTTATACTAATAGAAATGTAAATAATGGTTTTTTTGTCTCAACCCTATTTTGATTTCGAATTCACTGGTTTCGTAGCCCTATATTCTTATCGTGTTTATCGTTTATTATCTTATTCATCTGTGCTAGATTTTCTGCCCCAGCCTTCCTTTACCTTCCCTCATCTAAAACTTCTCCATAGAACCTTCCTCTCTCATATCCGTGGATTTTTGTTGTAATCGTCCCTGTTTCACTTCCATATAGGAGCGTGGACCGTATCACCATCTGATTGTTATTTTTGTCCTCCATAAAAGCTGTTTAGATCAGATTATTCTTCTTAACTGGATTGCAAATGCATTATTTTTGTTAATCTGAAGTTTATTTCGTTTCTTTTGCTACATTTATTAGTTCCAAGTTCTTAAATATAATGGATGAAGTAAAGAGTTTGAGCGTTTTCCGTTAGAATGCGTTACTGAGCCATATCTCATGATATCTGCGTTGCATTTCGTTATATTGCGACTTATAATAATTTAATTTATAATTTTATATAATAGGAGCTGTGCTATTGATATAGAGTAAGAAATATAGTTAATAAGGAAAGAAGACATTATAGGAAAATATTTAGTTAATCAAACCATTGGTTACTAACTCTCCAGTGATGTATAATTTATCGGATTGGCTCAAAAGTTAATAATGCTCCATGAGTCACCCAAAATCTTACGGAAATAAATATTGTTAAAATAAATACAAATAAATACAACCAAGTAATAATATAATAGGAGAACTTGATGATTGCAAAACGTTAATATGGGTAAAAATATTATAATATAACTCTATTGACGAACCTCGCAATTACGTAGTTGCTAACTTAAAAATTTCCAAACAAACTTTTAATGAAAACAATTTTATGAATCTATTCAATGCATTCAAAGTATGAAGATTACCATCCTTTAGTAATATTTATTGATTAAAGGGGACATCTTATAATTACAGGCTTTCTTAAAAGCATAGTAAAATTAAATTTCATTCAGCTCCCAATACAAGCTTCAGCAAAAGCAAAAAGCGTTGAAATTGTTTTAAATGAAGTCTTGCTTTCTTTCTGAGCTTAAAGCATTTATGAATAAAAGAGATTTATTTAATTTAATTTAATTTAATTTAAATAATGTTAACTCAATGCTCTTTATGTTTCAAGCACATGCTGAATATATGAATAAATTTTTCTTTCATTAAGTACTTATTTTCAACAGCATATAATTAAAGAATTTATAATATGTTATGCTCATTACTCTCAAAAGAAAAAATGCTAACATTTTATTAGTTAACTGCTACGTCAATCTAAATTTTAGTTTTTAAAATAGCTTACGCGTTGACATCGAGGATTTTTTAAACCAAGAAGTAATGGTAATACGAATTAGATTATAGAAAATTTAACATTATTGTAATTTCGACGGCAACCCAGCATTTTTAGCGCCATATTTAACACGTCTACTGGCAAACTAAGCCGTGCCTATAATATAACTTGTGAATTAACATCCTACTTTCTACTTAAGTGTGACACTACTCGTGTGACATTGAACCAGGTAGTCAATTGTTAGTAAACATTGCAGCACGCACCTTTATTTTATCGCATAAACCATATAATGCATATACGTTAAGCTTGGAGAAATTATTAATCAAAAATTCATGGTTTTGTAAATTATGCTTCCGTACGAAAAGTGTTCAGCCCAGTGTTAAAATATTACATTACTGTCATAAATTACTAGTTAAGTATTCTTTTTCTTAACAAAATTTCGTGTAAAGTATTATAAAGTTAGATAAATTAAATATGAGTCCTATACATACATTTTTAAACAGTATTTATATAAATAAAACGACAACAAAGACGCTTTGTCATCATTCTTCTTATAAAAAATTGGATAGGTGAAAACTTATAAAATCTTGATTTCTTTCCCACCGTTCTAGTATGTCACTATTTCCCAGAAATAATTTAGTTGATTACGTTGATGATCAATTTAAAAGCGAGTGAGTACCTGTTCCAGAGAATAAATAATAATCTTTTAGTGATTTGCTCGTTAATGGGCGATGCAATTACATTCCTTTCTATTGCTATGTAAGTAACATCTAAGACTACGATTAAAATATTTTATCTTTATAAGTAGCTTAAACTGATAAAGTATGAAAAGTAGCTCTTGTAGTTTAGTTCTGTATTTTTACTACCTTCTATGGTATAAGAAAATCATTAACGAGCACAGAAATTAATTAGATCATTCCCAGAATTATTCAGCAGCAGCATCTATAATATATCACAAAGATACTATAATTAAATTCAATTACTAATCCAAGTACTTACCTCCAGTTATATGCAAATATCCAATTACTTCAATTACTTAATTGCAGAACTATGCTGAATTTCATAAGAACTGTAATTATGTCATTAAGCATACATTATTCCTACTATAAAACTTTAAGTATTACCGGCTAACGTTTGCTAGTTTGCTAGTTTTGATATTTTACTCAATAAATTTAAAATCGTCACTTTTGGAGTTATATCTACACTAGTCTGAATATAGCGAAATAATTGATTTTACGTTTGAAAATTCAGCATACTAGCAAAGGAAAATCTTATTTGAATTTGTGCTTTTGATTTAGCTCAAAAATATAAATTTACTAAGCGTTTTTTAAACTTTCATATACTAAACAGATTTATAAAGTAATTAAGAATTTATTACCGAATACATTTGGAACATTGATTTGTGTTTGCTTTGTCTTTACCATGTCATAATATTACACTTGATAAATTATTATTTGTTTGAGTTTTTACGATTAAGTATGATTATTAATCATCAAGGTTTCTTCAGACCTTATTGTGGTTCAGTTTTTAACGGTTCTCTACATGATTGGATTTTCAGATTATTTAAAACAAGTTGTTTTTAGATGTACGGTCAAGTCTGTTTGCTTAATTTGCTGTAATTTTTTAACAATTTTTTTCCAGCGGTTTCTTTGACTATTTGTCTTCGAGTAGATTTTCAGGCATTTCAAGGCTAATTCTAACGATTTTCGTGACGCCTCCTCAAGATTTAAAAAAAATCTCTTTTGATGATAAAGGACCTTTTTACGCTTTATATTCCTTATAAATTCATGGAATTTCAACAAGATTCTCAGTATTTATTTTAGATTTTCTTATTAATATTGCTAGGTTTTTGTTGTTACTATATTTAGAGATTTTATTTTCTTCATTATTAGATATATTATCAACGATCATTTAGCTTACGCGTCTTTCAATTAGATCTTGAAATTTTGATCATGTAGTCTTAAGTTGTTGCTCTTATTAATAATTTATTTCAAATGTTTGCTTATAACAACCAAATATCAGCAAAGATCACCTTTAATTTGAATATTTCTTATACCTGGAATTATCCTGCTATATTCAGGTTTAGATAGTCCTCGAATGGTTTATACTGTGTCTCGATAATTACAAATGATTTGATTTACATCCAAACATTTTTTTTCATTTCGTGTTCTATGATATTGAACAAAACTGCGCAGACTTAAATTGTATCTGATTGTATATAGTTTTGTAGATATTAACAGAATTATTTACTTAATAATACTGTTAGACGAGTAGAGTACTTTACATCAATTATTTACGCGATTTTTTTTGGTAATTGCATTCTGTATATGCAGCTGCTGCGCTTCCGACATCTCGCATCACCCACAATGATAAGAAGACAATGATCGCACTATTTATCACTTTATGGCATATCAATTGTACGAACTTTAATTACCTGCACGACCATCAACAGGAAGAGCAGATGAAAGTAAAAACATTAAGTAGACAGCTGTTTAGTTCGTATACAGGTGGTGTTTATTGCATTCCCGCCAATATTTTACTACCGCTACCATCAAATACGTAGCTTTTGTCTTTTGATTTTATGGATGCTAACAATTGCCATCGTTAATTAACTTATCGCCTTGCCGATAAAATTTCATAGCCAAAAACAATTCATACTTTATTTTATAGGTCTAATTGGTTCTACTATAAATATTTCATTCGTTCAGAGGCGAAACAATAGAACAATCTACAATTTTATTAGACTTACTGATGTTTTGTAAATGCCAGAACATCATCGTAAAGTTTTTTATTTATGCAATTGTCGACCGCATTTTTGCTTAATTTTCCCTAATTATAGTCGCTTTGCATAGAAACGTATAAATTATGATACTTTAGTGAGTCCCTTTTCCAAATTAGCCTTCTACTCCTATAATATATCTTCTTAAGATACCCTAAAACAAAAGCACGTTCCTAGGAAGTACAATTCCAATTATAGCAATCGAATTATTTTATTATTCAATTCCTAACATATTAGAATACGCTATGCAGCAATAATAGCCTGTAGCTATAGGGGTACCTTGAGAATGTTACTATTTATGCATTTAAATTAGGCTTGAAATATAACGAACAGTGTATTGGCAACTATGCACCCTTCTATTTTTATGTATTTTGGATACAAGAAAGTATTTCAAATAAAAAATGTGCAAATAAAGGCTAATTAGAAAATTTGTTGATAAATTGTCGAGTATAAAGTTGTGACACTACACACATTATGTTCATAGAGTTTCATATTAAACGAACGAATTATTTAGGTACAGATGGTTGTATAATAAATACACCACGCATCACGGCCATTGGAGTATATTTTTATAATTTTAAAGTATCAAGCTTCAAGTCCCCTCACATAGAAAAAACTGTTGGTAAATCATTAGCATAATGTTAAAATTTTATTCGTACTTCCGGCTCGTGAAAATAGTTAAAATTAAAGATAAAAATATTCCAGCAATTTTTTCATTTGTATTTTTAGTAACTCGGCCCTACATATTCATATAATATGTATGACATTTGACTGATTATTCACGACGTAAATAACGTTTATCTCTGCATTTTATTTTTTATAGAACTATTTAGAAATGTAAATTGTTCAGGTAAATCTTTTTCTTAGTCGCAATATTTATATTTTATTTCCCAAGCGAATTTATATTTAAGTGAGACATTCAAAGGAATTAGTAGTATTTCATGTTTATAATGTAAAAGTAGTGAAGTGTAAGGCTTAGGGGACATTATCGCGTTTTAAAAACGGTGAAAGTACATGAAAATCTGGGTAACTTCGCCCCGTAATACGTTTTGATAAAGCTTCCAACTTTTAAACGTATATTTTTCTTTTTATCACAAAATTCAGACAGGGTTTCATGTAAATCTTTGGTAGGTAAATTACCAACCCACGTTTGAAACACACAGAAGGGAATAAAACCACCTCCGTTATCCTGAACACATTAAAAAGAAAGCATGTAAGCACCCTTGCGTTCGTTTCACCGGGGTTGCGGTGTTGCGTGCAACATTTGACTTCCCTTAACTCATACTCACGCGTTCGTGCTTTAGCTCCAACTATAATTAAATATAAATAACACTATCGCCCCTTCTCTGCTGTGCAATACTAGAATACCGCTTTCAAGTAGTTTGGTATGAAAAATGATGTTTTATTGATGTTAATGTTGAAAGAAGATAAATTGGCGTGCATTCACATATAAAACTGCATACATACTAACATCGATTCAACACTTAAATGAAGCTCATACGTAGGAAATAAGGAATAGATTAAAAGCAGATCACAAGAAAAGTGTAAATTTGTAGGGGTATTACGTGCCAAAATTCTCAGAATGCACGATACTGAATCAGGAGTACAAATTTTATAGTCTATCCATCCATCCCACCTCAGAAATTTTTCAAGCGCGTAATGTTATGCACAGGTCGCAATACTCCTTTTGTTTCTTTATAAATTCGTAGCAGAATAATCCATTTTTATAACCCAATTTAACGCGGGGCATAAGGCTTTACAAATCGAAAAAACTACTTTGCCATGGTTGGGGAAGCAAAATAGCACCGTTGCATGACGGGAACTTCCGGAATCGAAGGAGCCTTGACTGGACGGTATCCGAACGCATGCGCTACCGTTGCCAAGCGTCATGTGCATTGTTGAAACATTTGAATATCTACGTCAGCCTTGCCACCTTGATTCTTACAGTTTTCATGTGAATTTCAGTGCTTTCAGTTCTGTGGCCTCCTTTGGTTTCCACTTGGTTATTTTCCCTTTGGGTTTTTCGTGTGCAATTTAAGTTTTTTATTGTGATTTATTTGTGTCCCTTTAGTTGCGATTATCTTCAGTTTCGCAGTGTTTGAAAACGGTATCTTGGATTTGCTACTGTTTTCGTTTTAAATATTTTTATGATTTGCGAATTTTCATTTGCTTTAATAGAAAAGTAGCTTAAAGCGAAAATTTGACAAAGACGTTTGAGCTTAAGCTTTGCTTTTACCTACGATATTTACAATTGTCTTTCAATATGGCTGACAATGAAATACAATGGAGGTGGAAATTTACTATTTTGAATGGATCATTCATAAAACCTAGCTCAGTTAATCCCTCCCTCGGGCCAATATAGGGTAATAAATGTATTAAGAGGTAGCCATTTCTCAATTATTTCGACTCAATAACGCGAGAAAAATATTTAAACCGCGTGTTTACTTGCTCAAAGTTTAATTATTTCCTATTAGATCATAGTTCTAAAACGTGATTCACCTTCATTACACGTATACATGCAATTTAATATTGTGAATTTTTGCGTTATCGTAAAAATGTGAAATATAAAACTTATTTTGATTAGCTGATTTTTATGCATCGGTAATTACGGACTTATTTTGTCCTGGATAATTTTATTCCGACAAAAGGGTAGTTATTGTTTGTAACCGCGTAACCAAGGCAACGGAACGTGCTACGGAAACAATTATAAGCACATAATGGTTTTTACCCGGCACTAGTTAAAGTTTTAAGATGCAAAGAGGGATTGCAATTAAAAACGAATTATTCGTTTTTATATTGAATTGAACATTTTCTTTCTACTTTTATTTTTAATAATCCATTAAAAACTTTAAAATATCACCAAAAGAAATAAATGTTAGCTGTAAAGTCGATTATGGCTAGCGATGTAAATATGCTATTCACGTGGTTAAATTGTTGCATAACCTCAATTCGGTGATTCCCAAGATTGATTATCGTAGAAAAGTTACAAATTTTTAAAAATATGTCATTATACTCTCTAGACAAGAAATATTTTTAAACTTTTAACGGAGAATTAGGTAAGTGTCTGTATATAGGCTGGTTATGAAGAACGACAGAAAAAATGCAAAAGAATAGCAGAGAGATGAAAATTACTAATTAAATGCAATAAATCAAATTAAAACCTACAAGTTTTTTTGATAATTGCAAACTATTTAGGAAGCTGCCGTAGTAAAATTTTTGCAAAATTTTGCCAGGCGAAGTTCATTTATAAAAAAGTACCTAAGCAAATTAATACTTCAGTATTTAATTCAGCTTGATAAATTTTGTGTTGGCATTTTATTTCGAATACTCGATTTAAAAATACAAGAATACGTATAATTTTTGTGTGAAATCTTCTGTATTATTTGATGATAATCTGATTTTTCATTATGAACTGCATATTCCTTTTCAAAAACGAGAGTTTTTATATATAAGTTACTATAAGTAGACATTCTAAGCGTATAGAAACTTGGAAGTTGAAATTGCAAGCTCTTATAATATTAATTAATACAATAAATTTTATGATAGGTGACTTGATTTAAATGATTCGATTTGAAATATCACATTTTGATAAGATTGTTCAATAAAATTAAAACTAGTAATCCTATTACTGGATTCTTATTTAAGGTTATCAATGGAATAGTTTGTTTAAATTTAAAAGCATACAAAAAACGTAACGGTCTTTATTCAATGTTTCCACATATTTCTGTAGTTTTTTCTTGTAATACTGATACTTTAAATGTGCCTAACCTAAATCTGATTTGCCTTTTTCAACGATGTAATTCCATTAGTCAAATTAAACATAAATTTAACGATTTATTTTCTACTTAACTTTTATTTTATCAATAATTAAAGCTTCGTCTCTCGAGACAATATTTAATTAAGCCATGAACTCTCTACATTCAACTTTCTGTCGCTAGTAGTACTAATAGAAAACTGTTGTTTTTAAATGTTAATTCGCAACACGCATTTTTCCTAAAATCAGGCTAATTTTAGTAAGCTACAGTTGAGATGATTTCAGTCCCTAATTAGAGAACTAACCTGTCTCAAGCTTAGTGTGAATAATAAATATTGAGAATTGATAAATTTATTATGTAACTATGGTTAAACATTGAAAACGTAAAGTGAAATATTTGTGAAGAGAAACAATAAAAATTATATCTATGAATATTCTAATAATGTAACAATTTTAGAATGTTTGAGATGAAACATGATATGATTTTATACGAAGGGCTGGTTCAAAAAAATTACCTGACTTATGGATCGCTGTGTTTCTAATTTTAGTCTAACTCAAACAGTTTCGTACTGAATAGCTTGTGTGATTTATAAGTAACGATAAAAAACAAATTAAGTCTAGATTGAAATACATGTATTAAGTAAATTAGTTATTCTATTGAATATAATATAAATAAAATGGCTAATATTTACACTAATTTTGAATTTATATTATTACTCCTTTAAATGAAAACATCTTGATATGATAATTTTTCGAAACATTTCTTAGTTGTAAAAAGTGTTGACATATATACGTGTGTAGAAATAAAACTGACGACTTTTATAATTATATATATATGATAATCCAAGGATGCTCTTAACCCTATATTTATAATTTAAAACTAAAATTACATTAAATTCATCCTATTTGTTACTTTTTGTCTCATATATACTTTGCTTTATTATTTCAAAATGCATTGCAATGTCAGATGGCAGCTTTTAAAACAACACTAATGACATTTTAAGTACATTGTGTATTTTTGAAGTATGATATTTTAAAGTTTCAATAAATATTCCAAATAAAGTGATCTTCAATCATAATTAGACAATACTAATTTGGATGTCATGATGAAATTGAAATTTGCTGTATAAATAATTAAGTAGTCTTACTTATTATGAATTTGAATTACTGCTCTTGTCAGTACACCTGTCATATTCTACCGCCATATTCCTGAGGAAATAAAAATTGATGTATTTTCATGTATATTCAGTAATAAGAAAATTGAATCTGCCACGGCTATATGTTTTATGTATATTTAATTGTTTCTGGTGCTTTGCAGAAAGGTTTTTTACGAGATAAAACGAAGCTTTAATTGGGAAGCTCAGAATAGAACTAAAACTTAGCCTAAATACACTTATAGCAAAAAAGGAGCATAGTCGACATTATTTGTTTAATGTTATTAGGCCAACATTAGATACACTACTATTAATTTGGTAACCAACCCTATTTAAAGAAAAACACTTGATTTCTTAACTAACAACGCTTATTTAAAAAATAAGGCAACACATTCATTAATATCAACTACAAAACCAGTAACCTCAAAACTTACGCAACAAAAAGTCAGATTTTGGTTGGGCCTCGAGCCATTCGTGATATTTGAACAATTGCTTATTATGTTCATACTTTCTGATTTGCACTTTATCGCATCAATTTGTAAATAGGTACAATTAAGAGCAGCACATTTACTCCCATCAATCAAATAAATTGCTTTTGTAAAATAAAAAAAATATATTACATGGTCATATCCTACAGAAAACTTATATTGCCATAAAAAATAACTTATTGGAAGAAACATCTGTAATTAGATGGCACAATTTCCGTTACCATACGAAAAATATATAGATTGTAATCGCAATCAAATATTTGGATAAGGCAACTTCTAATTGATAATACGCTGAGAAAGATTTTTGCTGCAAGTATGCTGCATTCGCTCTTCAATTATAGGATAATTGCAGTCCCTGTTTGTAAATAAATTACCCGATAAAAGCACCTTATCAATCTCGATTATCAGAAAACAAATCTCTTAATATCCGAACGCATTAAAAGAAAATAAAAAATTCATACAGCTAAATTTACTATAAATTATCATGTACCATGCGATCACCTTCGTGACCCTAATGTCACATGTATCCAAAGTTCACCAATAAAAATAAAGCTTCTTTTAATGTTTCCGTTAAAAATCAATGTGAAAGGTTATTACAGTCGAGCATTTTATCGATTCTGAACTACTAGACCGACTGGTATGGAAAATATTGACCGTTCCCTGTATTCCAGGCTCGTTTTCTTTATTATTGTCAATGAAGAATTGGGGTGTTAGCGGTGTAATTACCGAACTATTTTACTAGCTGTAGGGAATAAAGCTTTCAACATCGCCGGGTCGTACCATGCTGTATCTAACACGAATACTAATTTTTGGAAACGGTATTGCTCGATTTGCTCGCTTTTCTACTGTTATTATTGACTACCTGCAGTCCCTCTCGTGACGAACTGACGTCACTTTTGATTGTTGGAGTAGATTAAGGCAAAACGTGCGTGTATCAAAATATTCGGGGCGGTCTTTAAACTATGACTTGCGCTGTGGGAAACCCCTAAACACGGCCAGCGCAAAACAGTTTTATAGTTCCTAGATTTTAAGTGTTTTGTGAATCACATTCTTTACTTGTTCCAGTTGTTTGTATTATATAAATAATTCAGAATGGTCTCGCGATTTGTTCCCTTTTAATTTTCATCGGTAATTATTGAACGCATATGGAGAATGTTTACTTTTAATCGAAAATTTGCGGATGAACTAACTATGAAAAAATCTTGTGATTTCCACCGAACCTTTCCATATTATTTTCTGTGCATTTTTCGAATATAAACATTTTTAGTATTTAAACTGCTCTATTTAAGTTCTCTTGCGTCTGCTGTATAGAATTTAACTGAAATTGTTAGGAATGTTACTAAAGAAAATTACAACGCATAATTAATTCTAGTTACATAATATCGCGAAGAATTTGCGTTGATAGTTCATGTTCAATAATGTGTACCTGCTACCAGATAACACATTTGAATCGGTATGATGAAATTAGTTCTACAGAATTAACTTTCTAAGTAAACACAACAACAATACCGAAAGTAAAAGTCGTGCTAATTATGTTACATAGCTTAAATAATCTTAGCTGTGCAGTAGAAAAAGATTTTTTCAGGAGATAATTTCTTGTGCAGAGTGGTAACTGAGCCGTAGGTAAATATTGAATAAGATTTTCGCGCCGCAAAACCCCTATACTTGTAATTTTAAGTGCTATTACGACCGATGTCATCACGTAATGGTCTTGGAAAATGCACATTACCCTTCTGAAAATAACCTCAGGCTGTTATCGCCTAATAACATTTTCAACGCGCTCTCTACCTTTTGCATTTTACGCCTGCTTCCATCGCTTCGTATATTAGCCTTGACCTGTTTACTGTAGTCCCCCAAATCAGATTTTAACATTAGATACATTTTGATTTCCATGTCAATAAAGCTAATGTATCCAAGCTGATGTTTAATCGAAACTCTATATCTGTAATTTACTCTAGAAAATCGTTTACATAATGCAAGGAAATGAAAAATTAATTACTTTCTAATCACACTGCTGCTTTTGGTAGAATATTCGATTAGATTAGAGAAGGAACGTATATCTGCATAATATAAATTTTATATAGCAATTTACAAATTGATTTTCTTTTTATACCCACGTTTTATGATTGCTTGACGTTTATCTATTATACAGTCTCTCTTAGATTAAGCAAAATGCCAAAAAATGCCATATTAAACAATCGCTCAATAAATAAAACTAATTACTTTGCTCGAAACTAACTTTTATCATTTTTAGCAATTAATTAAGTCTTTAATTCCCTTGTATGACTGACAGACCGCTTCCTGTACATTACACGCTATCTTAAACTGTCACGTGCTTATTACTCCATGCCGTTTATTAGTCTTTGTAATAGGTTTTATTTTGCCGCAGTGCTAATTGAATTTATTCGACGAAATTTTGATGATTAAAAAATCATAAATCAAAATATGTATTTTAAAATTGTCATTTATTTGTCTCTGCGCCAAACTAATACCTTTATACTCTAAGCGAAAGTAATTAAATGTGCATCGACAAACCGAATTACTCATCTTATACTTAAAGACTGTGTTCAACACTTTCCACATATAAGTAAGCCAGTAGAAACTGTATCATTTCTAACTGGAATAGTAGAAAGCAGATATTCTATCGACAATCTCTCAATACACGAATTGTTATACGGCTTAGCAATTAACTAAACTAATTGATTGTATGTTGCAAGTAAACAAAACAAACTATTTAATTTGATGAGGCAATAACTTTGACTAGAAATGTCAAACGAAAGTGTGTTAATGGTATCGTTATTATTTGTAAAATTATATATTAGGCGAACTTTTTTTTACCATCACTGTGTGTTTTGCACATATGTACTGTAAAACGTCAATATTTTCATTACACGCATCTGATATTAACGGATTTATGAGTGTTATTAGCAGTTAACCGGCAGACCAAGCGAATTGTGAAAATTTTCTGAATGAATTGCTTTTGTATTGCTTATTATTCTTTGCATCAACTTTAATATATTTTTAGTTGCATTTTTATATATACAATGTAAACTTCTTGTAGTCAAGATCTGAGTAAAATTTTTGTTGCTAAGACAAATAACAAATAGCTTAGTTAATTTACAAATATATAATGATATTTCTTTGTTCCGCTTCTATACGAAAATTTATACCCACGTTTTTGTTTGAGTTCGATTATGTCGTTTATTAATTTTTGTTACATTCCTTTCACCTGATATTTTCCAATTATCAATAAGTTTAACAGTGGCCTTGTTTTAATAACTTCGTTTTTGTGTAGACCGCAACTACAGAAGCCTTGTATGGATCTTGGCACTGGAAGAATTCACAGATTATATTTGAATCGTGATTCTTTTAATGCCATAATTTGTGCTGGGTACCTCGCCCGAATTACCTTTCGATATGTATTAATGTATTAATATATAAATATTTAAACAACACTCTGTATATATATTAATACTGAACTTGAATAAATATCTATTTGGTATATATATTTGCATTTTCATTTTACTTCTATCCAGCTTTCTACCACGGTGACACTGATTACATTTTAAAGAGCGACTTACTATAAATGAAAGAAGTTTTTATGATCTAGTTCAATTTATTTTGAAACTGTCTATAACTGGCAAATCTAGAATACATATATGCGTATAAAAAGCACCTGTTGACTTCATATATTAGGCTTGACATCTGTTCGTCTGTAAAACAAAATGTAATATAAATGACCCATAGAGAGAAGCCCTGAACACGTACATAGAAAAACACTATATATTTTTAAGTTTAGAAATACAGGAAATGAATGTGGGACTAAAATGTGTTCCTAGAGGACGGTATCAAAATGTTGTACAGTTTATAAGTTAGATGTTGATAGGTAAGTATTATTTAACTACTAGTAATATGTTTAAATTCTTTAACAAATCTACTTGCTAATTAAACATAAGAATTATGTATCGCTCCCTGTAAAAAATCAATTCTAACATAGTTGTGATAATTATGATTATAATTACTGATTAACAAGTGAATTTTATTAATCATGACACTGCTAATAATAGCATATCTTGAAAACTGAACTCATTATCTATATTGCTAAATTATTGATTATTATTATACGTTCAGATAAGACAGTTAATGAAATTTTGTCATAGTAGTCATACGTGATAAACAATAAACTTGTTATAGATTCGTTATCATTATATGGGATAGACAGCAAAGTTTTTTCTCCTTTTTACACTAATTGATATTTTTATTTCAATTCAATTTGACGTGAGAATCGAAGAAGACCAAATAATAATCCGTGTTTTTCCTTCTCACTGTTGTTTACTTAGTTACTTGCATCAAGATACCAAGAAGTGCTTATTTATTATCTGTGCAAGAGTTCTATAACTATTATAAAATAGTAATTATTAAATAAATCGAAAATTATCTCCTGCATTTATGAAAGTTCCCTGTCCTTTTATGTCCATTTATATAAATGTACTAGTTTCTACATGCACCATGATTCTAACTTTGAAGTTTTTGTTCCTCTAACGACCGATTTAAATGTATTCGAAATTTGAAATGATAGACGTACTTTACATTTATTTTTCCTTGATCCAAATTTTTTAAATTATGTGTTTAATATGCCGCATATTCGATATTTCTAAGTATGCTCAATTGTTTTATCTTATTAGTTCAATGTTTTGTTTTATTAAACATTCCAACGTGAATGTTATTCATAAATAAATATGTATACTAATAATTCATCTCTCAGATTACTAAATATATTGTCATGAGTGTTTGGCCCATTTGACCGACTGTTACGAAATATGATGATTTTTATCTGTGTAATTTATATTTTTAATGTATATCAGTATATCATTTATATCTAGAAACTTTGAGCGTTCTTCTTATTGCCAGATTGTTAAAAATACCGATCTCAAATATTACAAAAAATGCTTAAGCTAAATTGAAAATCGACGATTTTGCAAAATACAAATTGTAAAATATAAAATGAAAACAATCGAAAACTTTCGCCACTAATGTCACGTATTCTTATAGTTTGGGCAATGCAATACAATTTTTGTAATAATAATAATGTTATAGTTAAGTCAGTCTTATATTATAAGTGTATTGCTTTATTATTTTAATTTTATTTTTCATAAATATCATTTTAAAAATATCTACTTTAAGAACAACATTTATAACACTAAAAATATAGAATATATATGCTATTACTAATACTAGTACTAGTATATATATATATATATATATATATATATATATATATATATATATATATATATATATTTGTGTGTGTGTGTGTGTGTGTACCTGCGATTAATAATAATAAAACTACAAACACTTATATGCGCTTCAAAACTAAAAGCAAAAGTTTTAATATTCATAACATTAATGTCAATGTCTATATTCAACCCATTAATATATTCATAAGGAATATACGTTTTTATTAAAATTAGCATAATTTAATAAAAACGTCACTTCTGACTATGCTTCCTGTAAAATGAAGCGAAACTGTAAGGAATAACAGCTAATTAAACATCTTTAGCTACTAAATAGCGTTTTAATCATAAACCTTACATCAAACAAATAAAATAAGCTATAAAAATAAAATAATTATATATATATATATATATATATATGTATATATAATTATTTTATTTTTATAGCTTATTTTGTAAAAACTCTTTGCGAAAGTTGCAATTTTAAAATGTGAATTCATAGCTACGGGAAGGCTTCAATTTTAGAAAATAAATTCATAACTAAAAAAATTAAATTTATGACGGTAAAGTCCCACTTTTACACGGAACTATTTGCTATTGCTATACTTTCTATGTTTGGCATTTTTGTAAAACTTTTTATTCCAAAACCTATTAAAATTGGAATTTTTAAAATTATAAAAATAGCACTTCCGGTGCTCCGACCATGTTAAAATTTTTTTATTTGGGAGTGATAATTAAGATTTGCACGAAATTTCAATTGGCTAGCTTAACTTTAAAGACTACTTTACTTGAAAAAATTTCAAAACTGTATAGTTAACGGATATTTTCGGTAGTTCTACATGAATCAAAAGTTGATACGGATCTAAGTTTTTGCGATAATGGCCGTATACCAAATTTCATTGCTCCAGCTCATAAGTTCTGACCTCTATCATGTTTACATATACATACACACAGACATGCCAAAAATGGTCAAAATTGATTCAGGGCCAATCAAAACATGGAGATCCGTCAAAATCTCTAGGTCGAATTTTTTCATGATCCCAATACCTTCCCTTTACTATACTTCGTATAGTATACGGGAATGTAAAAAAGTCTACTTTGCCAATAATATATATGTAAAGACGATGATTTTGCAATAAACAAATTATATAATGTATAGTAAAAATTTGTAACCGTCTTAGCGTGACAAAATATTATTTAAAAATGTGTATCATTACATTTTTTCCTTTTCCCACTTAAAGTAAAATAAATTGCTGAAAATATTGAATATGTTAATCGTATATAAGTTACTATATATTTTAGGATTATTATCATAATGGATCGATGTTTTGTTCGATTAACCATTCCAACATGATTGTAATTACGATGTACAATACATGATAAGTTTTTCATTTTAGAGTAATAAATATTTTATCATGAGTGTTTGACCCATTTGATCTACCGTTACAAAAGATGATGATTTATATTTTATAATTGATGTTTTACTTCAATTATATTATAATAATTATATCAAGAAATCCTTAAAATGTTATTATTTCCAAATGATTATTAGCGCACATTATTTGACAAAATGCTACTTGTAATATATAATACAGAAAATTTATGATCTAATGTGAGAAACCTTCTATCACTTATAAAATGTAATGTACTTATATTTTAATAAAGCGTATTATCTTTATTTCTGACAAGCATATCGTAGGATTTCGATGAATACATGATTACATTTTTGTTGTGTTTTGAAAGTCTAATGTATTTCCTGATACTCCATCATAGCAAAGAAATATATCAAAGCTGTGATTAAGTTGCAATCAACCGTACCGATGATTCATTCATTTATCTTATTTTTAAAAAATCGCCTTAATAGCATCTACTTCAACTTAAACTTTTTTATAATCATGTTAAGCTTATGTAAGTAACTATAATTGAAATGGAAATTTTTAATCACAAAGACACGAAAAATGAAAAATAAAGTGAGAACTGAAATACTATTATTCACAATTAAACAAAATCTTAGTTATTTACCGAACATGACAGTTTTTAAAACAGACTGAAAGTAGATCTGGTAAACGAATCTTAATAGATTTAATTTTAATTTATTATATATTAAATGTTTTTCCAAGTGCGTTATGTTTGTCTCATGCTTTTGTATTTTATATGTCTTCTTATCTGGACTGGTGTAATTATTATATAAAATTTCAAATCAATCTTACGACTATTATCAAAGGAAATGCAATATGGATATATCATGATTATCTAGCTAGTACATGTAAAATAAAAAGTTTAAAACACTATATTAAAGACTAGAGATTGAAGACTTTAAACTAATACATATTTTTTAAAATACTAGAAATGACTAAATACTAAAATGTTTAAAGACTTTACGATAAAAATAAACTTGCACTGATGTGTACGGGTGAGATTTTGTCAAATGAGAAGTTAAACAATAAATAAAATATTTAATAGTATGGATACAAATTTTATTTCGCATCAAAAATTAATATATATCGTCTGCCTACAATAAATACATATTTGTTTAAGATAATTGATTTGCTAACCTGGACAAAAACATACGTTCCCGCGTAAAGAAATAGAATCATTAAAATCACACCAAGACGTGGAAAGAAATTATATTATATTGACCAGTTAAAAATGGGTTGGTGGTATTTCTCGCAGCAACTCATTAAACTTCATTTAACACGCACAATTTTGATTGTAACATATTGCCACAAAATGGGTTTCTGTTGAATCACTACTTTCTTTTTTCATTTAAATATATTTCACGAATAAGTACCAAAATTAACTTATCATAATCTCACTTTGTACTTATAAATTTAATATTCGTTAATTATTTCACAATTTAAAAAGCTAGCAAGGAATATTTACTTAGTTCAGTTTCATTTTTGAGCTTAACAAGTACTTAATTTGAGAATGGTTTACGTTCATTACAAAACACGTTTGTAGGCAAAAAATATAATATAAAGTGAGCATTATTCTAAAATGACTTATGTATGTGTCCTAGTTCAGCGAATCTTAGAGAAATATGTAAAGCATATGCGCTTAAAGCTTATAATCATATACTAAATACATTTTTATAATAATTTCAAAACTATATTATTCCAAAAAGTGTAGGCATTAATAAAACGGCATTTTACCCAAATGTTTTTCAAATGTCCACAAATGCAGTACCGTAAAACCTTTAACAAAAATAAATGAACTGATATCGTGGAAGCCAATTTATCAAAGTGACACGTAATATTTTAACGTCAAGTAAATTATGTAAAAAATATTGATATATACACTGTTATTTATAAATATATTTTTGCTAGTTTTGTTCTCAGTTTTTTCATAATGTGGGTCGAAGTTGAGACTGGTCAAATGATTACGTTCATTGTTTTCAAATTTGGAACCTCCCATATTTAAACGCAATGTCTTTAAAAACAATAATCATTATTGTTTCAGAAATCTAATTATCGTTTCATCTGAATTTTCAGATGTTATTCATGAGATACCTAATCAAGTATTTTAATCCACTCTGTCCGTTCGCTATGCATATAAAGTTTAGGTTATAAAACTTGTATAACTGAAACCCGCTCTAATAAGTAACGCTGTATCCATCTCTTTTAAAGGAATTTGCCATTCTATATGTTACCAATAACGCCCACTTCATCAACTTTAAGAGATAGCTTACCATTAAATGTCAAATAAAAATCTAATACATGTTGCGACTTGACAACGAAGAACAACTTACAATTTAAACAATATTTCTTATTAAATTAAAAACAGCAACTTTATCAACAGCGTTGATAAATTTTAAATGTACGGAACTACTTAATAGTGTATTATGCAATAGTTCTATTGTATTGTAATTTAATTGGTTTTTTAAAACTGTGTATTTTTAGTTATATGTTCGTTTTTGGATTTATGTAAGTAGTTTGTTTGTCGGAATATATCTTTAGTAGATTTCACGAAATAGAGTCATTTAGTTAGATTATTTTATGCAATTTCATTTTTTAATAGGAAAACTAGGCATAGTGCATTTATAAGCACTAACATTTTAACGATTTGGTATACTTTGTTATCCATAGTAATCATGAGTTAACATATTTAATGCTTTTATATAACCACAACTTGCTTCGTTTTTGAAGAACTTTATTGTATTATAAATATTAATTTCATAACACTTAAACTTTTACTTTTTGTTTGTTATACACGACTATGTACTTTGAACTAAATGGCGCTATTACTTTCTATGTCATCTTTTAAGGATTTGTCGTAGTTTACAATAGGATGTCATCACGTAAACTTACGTGTTGGAATTTTTAGCAGTGAAATAATTATAATAATAATTACCATTTTCATGCATTACTGAAATTACTCACTTTTTAAAGGAAAATTTTGTTTATTAATTTTTCTTTTGATAGACCCATAAATATGGTATATGTTATAAATTTACTACAACTTGCATTAGATTTTCAGTATATATTAGCAATTAAAAAACAATTGAAATTGGTGCAATAATAAATATTTTTCCATCTACTAAATTTTAAAGCATAATTATGTACGTTGCCACGAATCCAGTTGGAAAATTGGTCAGCGATAACACGAAGACGGACAGTAATTGTATTGGCCAAATCCCCACGTAATAAGAAATTTATTCACGAAATTCTTGTTTAAGACCTATACATCTTTCACCTGAAACACGGAAATTACTTTTCATATTAATTTGAATTTTATGTAAATGGAAACTTAAAATTGCCGGGGGTTGAATAAAACCGCCTCAATCTAGGCGGATTCGCTTATCATGCTACATGGAAAGCAGTGTTTTATATTCACAAAATCACACATTATATGTTGAATATATTTAGGGGCATTTTCATATTCAATGAAAAGTTTGTCGATAATAGAGCTTTTCTTTAATAAAGCTAATTAGCTAGTTACAATATGTATTGTTATTAATAAGTAATATGATTAAGCCCTGAAATATGTGTGTGTGTGATTAAAGAAATGTCGACTTTATAACAGAATTTCAATTAGAACTTTTTCACGTGTCTTTCATAAAATTCCAACTTTGCATGTCGTAATTAAAATTGTGTGCCATTCCCGCTGCTTTGAAGAGCGAACATGCAACATACCATTTTTTACTTTTTTCACTGTTTAGGTAAATAAGAAATTGTAATTAAAAGAGATTGCGCGTTCTGAGTGCAAAAATAAGCATTTTGTCACTGCGCAATACAACAATTACGTATATAAGGATACACTTAATTAAGCGGCTGAATGTTGCTTAACAATTTTTAATAACACAACATCTTATAAAATTTACATTATGAGAGTTTTTTTAAGATATTTTAAATTCCTGAAAATTAAATTCGCAAAATATGCAAATTAGACAGTCAGGGAGATAGTTTTTATTAATTTTTACCTGATATGCAAATCAGGAAAATGTTAAATATAATTTTTTAAAATGCAGTTTTGTGTATGCTCAAATATTCACAGAACATAAAAAATATATGCATTGTTTTAAACAAAGATGTTTATATTAACGGAGGCACTACAAATACTGCTGGGATGTCGCCAGCTAGTCTATAAGCCCGTTTTTTTGTATTTGAGTCGAAAAACATTATTCTTAATTAATAGTATATTGAAATTGGTCCTTGTGAAAAGTATATTTACAAATTATTTTACGTTCAGACCGTAATAATCACCTGTCGACGGTGGAGTCCCCTCGTAATGAATACATAAAACGAGCATGCATGCAGAAGATCAAAGAATATAAGTGAAATTAACATTAATATGTAATTTACAGACAATTTCATCGGCCTCTATTCATTATATAATTGACATGGAAGGTGAGCCCGTATATCAGACGAGTTTCATTGTCTCGATTAATGTCAATGTCATGAATGTTATTTGTCTAACGTACAGTCACATGCTTTTATGGGTAAGTAAATGTACTGGTTATGCACAAATGTGCACGAAAAATAATTATTCAAATTTGCAACCGGATTGTAAATAAGGGAAATACATATGCGTTTCATGGTTTTTGTCCTTAACCATAAATAGCGACCTTACTTAGTGACAAATGGATGCAGTCGGTAATAAATTATTATTTTATTTTAAAAATAATTTTTCTATTAAGTACTTTACCGTTGTGCTTAACTCGAATTAACTACCTTTCTAAGCTATTTTTAAATGTTTATACTTTTAGGCTAGAGATTATAGTATCGAGCTCATCTTAATAATAATCTAATCGTATTACCAACAAAGCTTACATTGCTCTCAAAATCAGAAACAAAGAAATTTTCTCTCCAGCAATCAACAGTATTGAATTTATAAGTTCAAAGCAACTTTTTACCAAATAAATTCAGCAAAACTTTAGAGGGAAATTCATACACAAGCCATTAGAATAAATTCAGCTGTAACATCATTATGAATAATAATTTAAATCTTGAACGTATGAGGTTACCAATATCCTGCAAAAATATAAAGAAACTCATTGATAGACACGATAAAATTAACAAAGCAATCGAAAATACGGAATATTGCGTATATTTTTTAAAACACTCCCTTACAAAATATTAAAATTGTCTAAAGTAAATATGTTCGGTTGTTCGGAAAATCATTTCGATTTTTCCTAACAGAATATTTCTATTATTTTCACAGAGAACTTTGCACTAAAGCACCTGGTCATTATATATCTTGACTATCAGTTGATGTTAATATGAGTAACTTAAACATTATTAAGTCATTTAAGGTATGTTGTCATTAGGAAAATGATGTGCTCATTCATAATGTTTATCATCTGATTTACATACTCTAATTATAAGCGTTTAAAAATATTATAATTATATGAGACTATATAAAAACAAGAATAAGTTTTAGTTTGGCCTCACTAAATTACTATTTAGTGAATACCAACAAGTTTACTGGTTGAAAATGCAAAACATATTATATTGATATATTGGGTTATTCGAAAAGTTTTTTTCGTGTTTTTCAATAATGGATTTTTTCACAGCTTCATTACATACTTTGACAGCTGAAATAACAAGACTTTCTTAGAAAAAAGCTGAATTGATTATACGCAGTAGTTTTTCGTTGATGCCCTATCATATAAGGAAAATGAAAAGCAACATCCGATTAGTTTAGAGAAGATATATTGACATCACACTGTTGCCTAAACCAGTTTGCAAAATTTGGATGCGACAATTTTGATGCTCAAGAAACAAACCATTTTGAAAGGCCTACTGAAACTGGTGAGATCTCAATAAAGACAAAAATAACAATAATGCATACCGGCGAATAACAGTTTATCGATTGCGACCGTTCATATATATTTTAAGTGATCTTCTCATACGTAAAGAAAACGATCCATTTTTGTGATATTCATCAATGAGGATTCATTTGACTCAAAGCACTTCAAAAGCTATTATTCATCAAAGAAGGCGATACTTGAATTTAATGACATTTCCAGGGAATTACTTGCACCGGACAACACAGTGATAAATTTTTAAATGTATTGTCATCAACTGGATAACTTTAATGTTTTATTTAAGCAGAAAACGCCACAGTTGATAAATAGAAAAGGTGTAGTGTTCCATCAAAATAATGTAAGACCGCATGCAAGGTTGGTAACTCCTCAAAAGCAATTACAACTTGAATGGGATGTACTGCCACGCCCACCTTATTCTCCAAGTCAGGCACCTTCTGAATATTTTTTGATTCGCTCTCTGCAAAATTTTAGAAGGAAAAATCTTCACTTCAAAATAGGTCAAAAATAACCAGGATCATATTGAACTATATTTCGTTTAATAAGATATTGATTCACTAGAAGAAATTCATAAATTTTCATAAAATTACTTTTCGAATAATCAATTTCATGAAATTTACCCTATCGGTTTTTATATTTTGTCTTACATTATATAATTAAATTGGCTCAAAAAAAAGGTCTGCATCTAATCAAATTCAATGTAATGTTTCACATTGTGTGAGTTGAAATTTATTTTCTTTGGACCAATTCTATATTTATTAGTTAGTAAAATGTCTATTGTTATAGTATTTATATGTACTTATCCCAATTGTATCAAACAAGCATCCCAATAAGCAGGTCTTTTTTCTAAGGCAGTAGTCGAGCTTAAATTCTAAGATTGTAATTACCAGTTTCACCCTTCTGTATTTTCAATAAACTTTAAATTTTTGTTGCACTAACAGTTTATGTTAGTTGTGTTATTAAAATGATTAGAAACAAATACAATATTAACTTGTTATAGTTATAGGACTATGTATGCTATCAGTCAACTCCACAGGCTAAATTGCGAAAACCTGATTGTAAAAATTGCTGTTAAAATATCGTTTTAACTGCACATGTTTCTTTATCGTATACACTGCTTTCATATATCTATTGTAATTTGTGACAAGTAATTTATAACTTTTTTACTTTCATTGCATATTTAGTTAAATATGCTTTGACGCGAACCGTTTACACACCTTAGCGAATTACCAAAATTCTAAAATATTCAAGTTAATATTATGCAGAACTTAATGTATAGAAAGTGAGATATAACGTCAAATCTTGGTTCTTGGCTTTCGAAATTATTTCAACGGTTATATCTAACCTAACAGCATGTCATTTCTTTAATCAATACGTTATCTTTAATAAACATATCAATTTCATTTAATGTAAAATATATTAAATAAGATTTCTTCGTGGCAAACAACAAAATTTGTCTTAAATCCTGTAAAAGAAATGATAATTTAATTAAATATACAATATCTACAAGTAAATTTTAGTCTAATTATACAAATTCAAATGCTGATGCACATAGCTTAAAAAGAAAAAAAAACAGCAAAATTATAGCTAATGAGATTTGCTTATCCATTTCTTCAGCTAATTACCATTAAGTAATTTTATTCAATTACCAATTTGCCGTAGTTTTATCTGAATAGGAAAAACTCGGTTCTCCAACGAACTTTTATTGCGTTCGTTTGAATAAAAAAATCAATCTAGATAAACTTCGTTCCGTAGATTGAATGTGGAATACTGAGTTGCCTGCTTATGAAATTTTACGCAATATTAACTTAATTACCATTGTTTTAATTATGTGAAAAAATGTCATCGCTGTCTGTGAAACAATACTTAATTGATTTAACCGAGATCCTCATTTTTCTTTCAAGGACGCAGTAGTTAATTTATATGATAACTATATTTCTCGTGAGTTGTGCGAAGTGATGAGATTTATTTAAACTTAATGACTTGATGCACAATGCATCTTCCTTATGTTCACTTCATAACATGTGAACTACTGTCAGGTACAAGGTGTTAGACATTTTTATGGAAAATGTGCCATAATAGTATGTAGAAGCACTATCTGAAACTATATTATATGAAGAAACAATCTTTGATGTTTTCTCAAGATGATCAATTTTAATTAAGAAGACATGTTGCGATGATATAATTGCGGTAACTAATTATAGGAAGTAAATTATTTTAACTTGCAATTTAGCTTCATTAGCATACAAAATGGCAAACAACATAAAAATGCACGTGACAATTTTTATCTTGCATCAAAATCTTTTTACTTCAAAATTGTTATTTCAGCGAAAGTAAAGATAAAATTTATTATGGCAAAGAAATATGCGCATGGCCTAAATATATCCTATCCACTTACTTATCTACCTATGTGTAGAATTAAATTTCTAGCATTAAGTTTGAATTATGTATAGAAACCTACCTATTTATTGTCTCATTTATCAAGTACGTATTTTAATGTTTTAGTGCCGTATCTAATTCGGTTTTTCACATTAACAATAACTGCTCTGCAAAAGAAATCTTAGCATGTGCGACACCTATTATCTTATGTAGGTTTGTATTACCTGTAATTATTATTGTTTATATTGTCGTTTGCAATTTACAGTTCTTTACAAATTGCATGTTGCTCTACCATTATGCAGTGAATATAGCTTAGTACCGTTTAAATTCAACTGTTATCCATTGAATACAATTAATTTTTATTTGAATAAAAACCCCAATGTAATTTTTTTCGTTTTACAATATCATAATTATAGTCCAGTCTGATCCCCATAACCACTACATATGGTTTCGAATTAGCGATGTTAATGTTTAATGAAATCGTAAAGCGCAATAAGATATACAGGAAACATATGATGATAAATTGTATTATGTAAGGAAAATGTCATTATGACAGTGATGCGGCCATTCAACTAGCTTAAGTAGCACCAAATGATTTTCACGTAAATTACACTAATAAAAAAACTGTTATTTGTTTCAGATGAGTCCGATAGAAAACGTGATACCAAATTTAGATCCAGATCCCACACACACTAGAAATGTCGAAATCAGCAACAAACAGGATCGATCACGTGATCTATTCGGAGTTCAACTTGAGGTTAGTAATCTTACTACTGCCTTAAAAGTGCCTGCAAGGTAACATTATTAAATCATAAAGCTAATATTGTTCTGCGAAACAACAGAGCATTAATTAAAATGTATAATAGGGCTCCGAGTAGTTACTGCCTTTAGTAGGTGGTTCCAATAATTAAGCGAAAGTTAAACATTTGCTAATGGTCAAACAAATATAAAATCTTTCATCCCTCGACTTAATACTTTTACAAGATTGCCACCTAAACTTGATGCAATGGAGGAATTTAAATGTATCGAAATCAAAATTTCGAAACCCCTTCAGAATTTTTGCGACGGAAGAAACGCTTTCACAAAAGTAAATTTGAATATTGAAGGTGTGAATCCTATTGTTGGCACAAGCCATAAGATGTGTTTACCCCCCATTTAAACTGTTTGTAATTTGAGGTTAAGTGTGCCATTAGCGACTCCTCAAATCTGTACAACCGTAATATTATTTATTATTAGACCTAGCGCTTACTGCACTACCGGCAACCATTAAGTATTTTCTGTCAATAACCAAATTGATTTTCCCGGCTAAAGCTCTAGGCATTCTGCTATATTGATTATTTTCTGGTTTTAACCAGTTTGCCGAGAATCAATGCGTGTGCATGTTTGTATTGGTTGCTTGGTAACCATTTCGTGGTTCAAAACATCATGAGGAAACATTTTCTTTTGTTATAGTTTTCCTTTTTTCTAATAATAAGGTATACCGCAATTCGGGCAGTTTCTATCTTGATTTTTGATTCATATCGAGTTTAAGGGCGATTATTCTTCGAACACCGGAAGTTGTTCGAGCCTTAGGCCGTATGGTACACCACAAGCGACCAGATTTTCTATTTGTAATAAAAAGACCGTAAAGGAAAATTTTCCGAGTAATGGACATAACTTGAATAACTAGATAACCTTTAGTACCCTATATAAATTTTATTATCAAAAATTAAAAAAAAACTATATTAATTTTATTGCCTTATTACCTTATTACCTTCTTTTAAATTTTATATTTTTCCATCCAGTTTAATTTTTTTCGTCTACAAAATTATTTGCAACTATGAGTTTTTACTTCTTTTTGAATCGAGACGGCTAAATCTATAAATAACAGTTAGAATAACAAATCATCCAATTGATGTTTCCTCTTTGATTTTAATGCGCATCCTAAATTGAGCTGTAATTGATTGTCTCTAGTCTATTATGCATAGTTGAAGCATATGGTTTACATTTTTAATTTATGGAAACTTAGCTACTTCCTGCAAAATCGTATAACTATATTTTTGATTAGATCGCATAATGATATAGTTATAATTTACTTTTTCGATGAACGGTTCTAACGAAGATATTGTGATGAGCGGTCAAGGATATTCGAATGTATTTTCATGCAATTAGCTATTAGCGTTAATTTTAGCGAATGAAGATATTTCAATATAACATGTTACTTCCAAATTGCAATTTCAAACACTCTTAAAAAAGCTAGATTGTGCATTATAAAACTATCTGTTAATTTCTAAGTTCTATTTATTCAATTATTTTTAATTTGTTTCCAATCATTATATATATACATATATATATATATATATATATATATATATATATCGTTCGATTCGTAATTATTGAAAGAGTACATAGACCTGTGATAATTCTTTTTTGGTACTAAGTTGTGTCTATTTTCGATTTTTTTCTTTGAGTGGGCTTTTATTACAATAAATATTTAAAGGTTGTAATTTAATCCCTATGTTGAAGAGATGAGCTGGAATTCTCTGACATGTGTGAATCTGATATTTCAATATATCACAATTGGAACATTACAATTTGATTAAATTTTACTAAAACTACAATTCCTTGAGCAAAGTTACCTACCTTTTTCAGGTAAATTTCTTTTACGAAAGTACAGATTAAATGAGTAGCAAAACTTTGCAAAAATATGCATATACCTATTTCTACGCTGCGCACCTTAGAATTCATATGTTTAGAACAGAAATTGTTAATATATAAAGTGTTTAAGAAAATGCAATTGTTAAATTTTATATATTGTTCATTGTTTTATAATTTGTCAGCAAACAAAATTGAGCATCTAAATCATATTCGGAAAATTCATGTGATTCTTTTGATAGTTTGCGTTATTATTGAGACACACTTCTCTACTCTATGGTTGACATCTGACATCTTGTGAGTCTATTAGGATTCTCTCTCTTGTGTGTGTCTAAAAGACTGTATTTTACGCTCTTAAAACAACATTTTTATTTGCATATGTGAATCTTTTGTCCATAACGACAGACATTTTGTACATATTTGATAAATTACTTCTTTCAACCTGAATATTTTGCTTTAGGTCTATATTTCAATTGTGCGTACGTGTAGTCAAGTAAAAATATATTGTTTGTATACATCAATTTTGCGATAATTTTATGTGAATTTAATTAACGATGACAGCTTATTAGATGAGACACTTACTATTTCAATTCACTGCCCATATCGATCGCAGCTGATCGTGCACTTGAAAATACTTTTGTTAATACTAGTATAGGGGTTTGCTTCTTATGTAAGGACCAATATGTGGGAGAGTAATTTATACTACAAACAGAAACATTTTGCAGCTAATTTTTCTTAAAATAGAATATTATAATTCAGTTATTGTTATATAAACAAAGATGCAGTATAATATTGTCGAAGTGTCTGCTTTTCATTAAATAAAATTGATAATGCAACCAGCAATGAAGTAATCATACAACTAATTACCTTGGAATTTATTTTACTAGATATTTTAAGGTAATATGTCAATTCTAAATTTCAATGTTTCAACATAATGTAAAAAATAAATAGTAAGACTAGCTTGTTGATTATTAAACTATTAATTATCTCAAAATTTTTAAAGTATAATTCAGTTACAATCAAAAGATTATTGTCTTTCCAAATACTTCTTAGATAAAATTCAAACGTATTTTTACACATTGTATCCCACATAAATGAAGGGGTGAGTTACATGCGCACAAAAAATAACTACATTTTAATATTAAATATTACATTATTTTAATAAAAATTAAACATAGATGTTCGGAAATATTATTCTAATCAAGACATTAAGGCTATTAATTAATATATTTATCATAGGATAGAATTTAAATGTAAATGTTGTTTGAAAAAATTCGAACGTTAACATTTCACATATTACAAATCGCGGCCCTTTGAGATCCGAAGAATAATTCTATATTTACAATTAATTTTCGTAGGCATATGCTTATACGTATTTTGCATGAGAGGTAAACTTTGAAAATTTTATTCGAAAACTTAAATCTGTAATTTAGGCTCTATGTGTGCTAAATACATGTTTTAAATATAAATTGCTTTGTTGTTTACTTTATTTATTATGCGGAAATGAAAATGACATTTTAACATTTAAACGTTCTTCAAATTTTTTTGATTTCCTGCAGAAGACTTTTTTGCGTTGTTTTCCCATAATTTCGGTGTATGATTTATGTTCGATTACGTATTTGGCTTTCATTGGCTTGCCCGTATATGTTGATAATAGATTACGCAAAAACTAAGTTATCAAAAAACTAAATGATTATTTACCTTGTATATAATAGATCATTTATAATGCTTTCTTAATGTAAAGTAAAACTGTATATATAGAAAATAAACAGCCTCTATATATAGTCAAAAGAGTTTATTATATTAGCATATTAATAGATACAACTCTGTATTGAAATATTTTCCCAAACTAACAACACTCAAGCACTCATGCAGATATTATGCTTTATATATAT
>JAWQRO010000153.1:0-52308 GCA_033557835.1 Helochares maculicollis
CACTATGTCTTTCTTAATAAGAGATATCACTTCACAGCCGGTTAGAAAATTTTTATATATCTCCTTATTGTTAGTTGCTAATTTGGCCAATTCATCTACATTCTCGTTATGCATAATTTCAGAGTGCCCTCTCACCCAAAAAAACTCAACGGCCATGGAGCCATTTTTGTGTTTCTTCGTGGTTTCGGAAGTGCTGGTATTGCAGAGTGCTTTGCATTGATCGGAACAAGTAATAATTTGATGGGACACAATTTGGTGAATAAAGATCATGCTGTAAAATTTCCCATTTAAGTAATTCCAACTTATTTTGACTTGTTTTGCGATCTGGTCGATCAATGTCGTGTTGCAAAAGCACTTCACACCGTTGGTTGGTTGGAGCGGGACGTCTTTAATTCAATGCTGGGTTCATCTATTAATTTTTGCTAGTATCGTTTAGCAGTGATAGTTTCGTTCTATTTTAAAAGGCCTTAGCGTACACTCCTCCTTTCTGATCCCATCAAAAATGTACAACATATTCTTACTACCACGAATGTTTTGCTGTTGGTGTGCATGGTTCGCCTGGATGAACCCATGATGGATTATTGTAGTAAATGCATTTTTTTTCAAACCATTTATCGATTTTCAATATTGGCAACAGTCAGTTCTTTTTGTATCATTTCCATGGCATCTAAACGTTTGCTTACGGTTGCCTGAGTAACATTTAACTGATTTGCAAGCTCTTTTTGTTATTGCTGAGAACTCTGTTTTCCTTTAATAACACTTTCAATACTTCATCTTCATATTTCTTTGCTTAGTCAGAATTTCCTTTGTCCCTGACATCAGAATCAGTACTTTTGAATTGTTTAACCCAGTTGTCGCAAGTCTGTTGAGTTGGTCAATGTTTCTTGAAGAAGATGAAAACTTTCAGCAAGTTTTTCTGCTGATTATAACCAACAGTAATGCTTCCCGCAAAAGCTACTTGTGACTTTACGAAGCAATTGTAAATATATTACAAAGTCAGCTAGTAAAGGATTACGTCTGTCTTTTAACTATTGGTTAGTGATTGTTCAATTTTAATTTTCACAAAAATGATGATGTTAGAATTCCTGAACAAATTGCCTATTTACGATTCTCAAATCGGATTGCCGAGATATTTAAACAAGGTTCGGTGAAAAATATTTTTTATTTAAAAAATAATGCTTCGTACGAAGCCAGAATTTTTTGACAAGGGATTTCGGTGCTAGAATTGTGACCTTATTGACGGTCATAATCATTAATAATATTGGTTTGGCAACTAAGTAATTGCGGATTTTTCTTAGAAAATCAAAGACAATTTTTTCTTGGAACTAAATAACTGTATTCTGTAATGTATTACCCATTTTGATCAATGACCTTTTGTCATCTTTCAGGCAGTATCATAATTCCAGGTTCATAAAACTTCTGGTTTTTATTAGCAAAAAACGGAATCAGGAACGATTTGACACCATCATCATTATTGAATTTTTTACCATTCAAGGAGTTTTGTAAAGATCGAAACAAAAAGTATTCAGATGGAGCAAGGCCAGGACTATATGGTGGATGTGGCAAAACATCTCAACCAAGCTCCAATCATTTTTGCCGAGTGACCAAAAATGTGTGTGGCCTTGCATTGTCATAATAGAATACAACACTTTTTCGATTTGTCAATTCGGGCCGCTTATCTTCAACTGCATTGTTTAATTTCGTTAGTTGTTCAATGTAGACATCAGAATTGATCGTTAAGTTGGGTGGTAAGAGTTCAAAATAGACAATTCCTTTGTAATCCCACCAAACTGATAACAGATCCTTCTTTTGATGAATATCAGCTTTTGATGTTGTTTGAGTTGGTTCACCTGGCCTGCTCCACGATCTTTTCCTCATGATATTGTTGTAAACAACCCATTTTTCATCGCCAGTTATCAGCCGTTTTAAAAATGGATCATTTTCAATACGTTTCTTTAGCAAATCTCAGCTGTTAATGAGTTGCGTTAAATGCGTTTCTCTCAGCTCGTGAAGAACCCATGTATCGAGTTTTTGAACATAGCCAAGTTGTTTTAAGTAATTTTCAATGCATGTTTGTGATACATGAAGCTTTTCTGCAATCTCACGTACTGTGACGATTCGAATCGATTATCGCTTTGATTAGGACGTCATCAACTTCAACTGAACGACCAGAGCGTTTTTCATCTTTGAGTGAAAAATTACTAGAACGAAATTTGCCAAACCAATATTGGCACTGCTGTTCTTTTAAGGCTTCGTCACCATAAACAGCACATAACTTTTTATGAGCTTGCTATACGTTTTTCCCTTTGCGGAAATAAAAAAGCAAAATATGACGAAAATGTTCCTTTTAATTTTCCATTTTTCAACGAAGGTCAAACGAAAACTACGCAACCGATCAAAAAATATTTTTACCGATTGACAGCTAAATTGCCAACTATCAAATAACAAAATGTGTTTTACATTTGTACTACGTCTGCAAACTTAAAAATTCAACTGAAGCCATCTATGAGTGAAAATCCGCAATTACTTAGTTGCCAGCCCAATAGCTTGCCCGTCCGAGGCGTAAAAACTAAACGCAACTAAATTACTGCCTAAATGCTACTTGGATACACGAGGAAGTAGAGTGAAGGAATTCCATATTTTTTAGAATAGGGTAAATCTGCCGACTGGTGACCAAACTTGCCAGCGCGGCCTACATTCGTTTTTATGGTAGTTTATCAGTCCTTACCAGAGCTTGCCAGAGAGTAGTTCTTGCTTCACCCTACTATGCGCTACAAATTTGTACACAATTTGCGTGCTTAAGAATAGCATAGCAAATAAATTTTGCTTAAATAAAAATCCGCGGGGCAAAAATCGCCTAAAGGAATAAAAATTAACGGAAACCGCATGGACAGTTTCGAAATAGAAGGCCCTTTGAAATAAATTGAGTGTTGTACGGGCGGGGGTTTTGTGAAATGAGTAGGCATTGTACAAGGCTGCCAGCCCTGGGGTCGTAGAAAATTTGATACTGTATGGGCCATTCAAAGTTAGATTGGTTATTGATTTGTAATGAGGTTTCGCCATTCTTCAACCAAACAAATCATTACTAATGCTCGAGTCTTTCACAGACAACAAAGGCAACCCTCTGGAATTGCAAGAAAATATTTTATTAAACACACTTTTAATCTTACTTACTTTAGTGTATTTTCGTTGAATGTAAAGGATGTTTGTTAACCTATGGCTATCGTACTATGCCTAGTTTAGATGAAATAGCCTGCAAAATGTTATTGCCGAATTTATTTCGGATGTTGGTTGCGTTAGTTAAAATTGTTTGCCGCATTGCCCATAGAGGAGAACCACGTCTAGCCGCGGGCGAATTTTAGCGTTTGTTGTAGTAACATCATTGTTTAATTTCAACTGCATTGTTGTGAAATGCAACTGAATGTTTAAACAATAATATTTTATTGCGACCTAATTTCCGCTTGTATTTTTTCGCACCTACTGTTGCATTTTTGCGCGTCCTAAATCTTTCTAGTGCACATTAATAATGTTAATACAAATAATAATAGGTTACTTCATCAAAGTTGTGTCTTCTAAGTGTTTACAATTTAAAAGTATTACAACGGCTGGTCAAGCTGTGGTATCTCGGTAAACGCATGTTTTTCGTCGTTACTCCAGCTTACATAAGCAAAAAATAATGTAATGTACCAGCTGAAGAAATTTCCATCTGGAGATTTTAACAATATATTCGCTCTTACTTAACAAATTAATTGCAATTTATGAACGAGGACAGACCGCAGCCGTGCGGGTGATGGTAGGCAGGTGTACCATCAGCTCCAGTGAGACACATGCTCATCTCTCTGTGTCTGCCCCTCGCCTTTGCCCCTGCTCTGCTTCTGCCGCCGGTTAGGTTTGGTTCGGTACATTTGCAAAATTAGCTTTTAATGGTAATTTATAGGCTGCGTCGTCGTCGGTCACGTCGCGTCGTCGGCAGAAAAGGAGTTGTGGTGTGACATATCGGACATGTGAAACCTTCATACTTTCGTGCTCCCCATTCCAGCTTTCATAACGGATAAAAGCCAATCTTCGAAAAGCAACCTTTTTGCAAATCTAGACGGCAGGTGCGCCTGTTCTGCTTTTCGCCAGAAGGGATAATTTCCAATGTGTTTTGGGCCTCGTTAAAAATCGGGCTTTCATTGCAATGCCAAAAACACGCCATCATAATTTGCCGCTTTTATATAAGGAGTACAAATAAGTTTACTCCGTTTTTTATAAAAAATTGAATATTTATGTAACAGAACGGTAGTTTAAGTTTATTCAAAGTATTGTCCATCACTAGCAACCACTTTTTCCCATCTCTCAGGCAGCATTCGGATTCCACATCTGAAGAACTCCTAATTTTTTGAGGCTATCCACGTATCAACCGAATTTTTGGTATCTTTATATGTTGTGAACCGCTACTCAGACAGAGCATGTACCATTGACCGGAACAGATAATAGTCGGATGGCGCTATGTCTGGTGAATACGGTGAGTGGGGTAACACTTCCCAATCCATTGTTTTCAAATAGTTTTTCATCGGAACCGCTACATGCGGACGAGCATTATAATGGAGTAGAATTATTTTGTCGTGTCTAGATTATTATTGAGGGCGTTTTTCCTTTAGAGCACGGCTCAATCTCTCCAATTGTGTTCGGTAGAGAGTTCCAGTGATTGTTTCGCTCGGATTAAGCAACTCGTAATACACCACACCCAGCTGATCCCACCATATACACGGCATGAGTTTTTTCCGCGAATATTCATTTCTCATCCCCGGTGATGATTCGATGTAAAAAAACCATTTTTATGCATGGCTAGCAGCATTTCACTCATGCATAGTCGGCGTTCAATATCTCTTGGCTTCAATTCGTATGGAACCCAATTTCCTTGTTTATGAATAATTCCTAATGATTTTAAATGATGTAAAACTGCTTGCTGAGTGACTTCTAATGTGAGACCAAGTTCCTTTTGTGTTTGAGACGAATCTTCCTCCAATAATTCTTCCAATTCTGCATCTTCGTAAATTTTAGGCCTTCCACTGCGGTTTTTGTCTTCTACACCAAAATCACCGTTTTTAAACTTTTGAAACCACTCACGAGACGTTCTCTCACTCAAAGCAGCTTCATTATATGCTTCTACGAGTAACCGATCCGCCTTAGCTGCATTTTTTTTTAATTAAAGAAATAAATTAAAAGTTCCCGCAAATGACGTTTATTTGATTCAAATTTAGACGTTTTCCGCTCAAGAAAATTATATTTTACTAGCACGGAGTCACTAATATAGTAAGGTTATGTTATTTTAGAACTAACAGAATTTTTAAGCCGGTTATCATCTGCAAATTCTAACGAAAGCCGCGCCCCGCAACACTTTCCATAAAACGGCTGAAACTTATTTGTACTAGTACTAGTAGAATTTGACTGCATTAATATTTACTTTGTAAACATATATACATATTTTGGAATTAAAGATTCGATTGGCCTTAGCATTCCATGGAGACTAATACAAATAGGTACTCTTGGTACACATGCTATATTTGATAGCTCCTCCGTTATAAAAAAAACTAGTATTAATTACCCAATTTGTTAGTATTGACCTTCGAAAAGTCATTATGAAAATGGTCAGTATGCCGATTATTTGGAAAATGGTAGATTACTTAAGATAATAAAATTACGAACGTAGCTAAATATTACTATATAAAAATCAACAGTTTTAACAGTTCTTTAGAACTATATTTAAACACACTACTTATAAGTTGCAAAAGCGGGACAAACATTTTCAAAACAAATTAAATTTGCGGAAGATTTAGTTAGTATTGTGATACAAACTTTTGGAATGAGTTGTTTTGGGGAGAAGCTTACTTTTTCTACTAATAAATGGTTTAATAGTTTTTAGTCATATTAAAAACAATAATACAAAGTTGCGACATGTATTACAGCGCATAATTAAAGACTGATAAAACATTGTTATTGTCAGCATGATCTAAGCTCCTTAGTTATCAAGTGTTAGAAAATAGCAGCGTTTTGTATAAAATGTTTAAATAATCATAAAAAAATCTGAAATAATTGCTCAAAACACTTAAAAATAATGGCGCAACTTCAAAGGAATTCGACACATTCGTTCGAATCTCTAAATTTAATATCGTGATGAAGATGTGATGAGCCACAGCAGCATAGTTAAAAACTCTAAAAGCAAATATTTTAATGATTTTGGCTGCCATGCCCTAATTAATATGTATGACGGCAATTTCATCATTTTTCTGTTTATATCCAGGTTTTAAAAAATTAACTTCTCATGAACCTCTTCAGGCACGAGGCAGGATGTTATTCGTATTTTTAACAGTATTAAAAGTATTATTTTTCAAAAACTGTATGAAAATAAAAACTCACGCTCTTGATCCTGTCGACAAGTTACACGTGATCCTTATATAAATCAATAATAAATTTCTGATGGCCAGTTTGGAATTGATCCAAAACAGAATTTTTGCCACCGCGAAAATAAACAATACTCTCTACTACAAGAGGGCATTTTGTCAATCGAAACAAAGACTTTATAACAAGACTGAGTCTCGGCACTTATCGAAATGACAATTCCGAAGCCATTAAGAATGTGTACAAATGGAATGTCCCAAAGAAATGAAAAAATGATCCAATCTACCTAATGAAGTATCGTAAGCGATATTTCAAGTCTAACAATAGCTCTCTCTTTGTCTACTCAATATTTCAATGAAAATGAGGCAGACTCAACACAATAGATTCGAATGGAATTCGTCCAACAAGCCAAAATGTCAAAAACACCGCAACTTTTCAAACAAAAGCTCAATTTCAAAGCTTACAATTGACATATTTGACCAAGATAAAAAGTAATATAAACTAACTTCCACGTTACTGGCTCTCATCCTTTCGTACTTCCTCTGGCCATTACTTCCACTTGAAGTGTTGCGCTTTTTATAGTGGGATCCACCTGTAAACATCATCTTGACTCACTTTTTTAATCCTTTCTAGCTTCTTCAAAAATTATCATTCAAATTATTTACAAACATCACTGGTTAGGTGACAACACATTTCTCACAATCCACAACCGAAGGACTGTGGCAACACCAAAATAAGCTCTGTGCAATAGTTCACACTACACCAGGCCCAAATTGCACTATAATTTACTCTCATAAACTGCAATTAATCATTAGACACTTTAACGACACGATTTAAATATTAAAATCAAACAGGAAAAACTTTAGAAATGAGCACTAAACGCGCACAAAATTGTAAAATATTTCTTCTCTTGATACTCCTTTGCATTGTTACGCATGGAAATCGGATTAAAACACTGCGATAACTTTGTTTAATTTCTCATATCTCACTATCTGCACAAGGATTAACAAATTAACCAGCTTTATGGAGTTCTTGCATTTCGAAATGGAAAAAATCTGAAAATGCGGGTTACTAAATTCAAAGTTATTTCTACGATTTGAGTTCAACTATTTGTGTTATATGTTTATAGCGAGACGCCGCACTCGGTGAAGCCTTTTATTTTTAGACCTAGTCCTCTCTGCCTTTCCACCATCACCATCAGAAAAGCATTTACATGCAATCAAGAATCATATTTATACATCAATATTCCACACTTTTCAACGCGAATTACCGGAAGGCGCTGCTTAACTAATACTTTACAACAAAGAAATCGCTATGAAAACGCTAAATTATCGGTTGAGTAATTTTTTGGCCGCTTGGAACACTTTAAATTCCACATAAATCCGATTTTAATACAAATCTACTGAAATTTAAAAATCCCGCGTTAGTTGGTTATAGCTTAATGGCAGCACGTAGCGCAGCCTTGGCGCTGTCTAAACTCCCTAGATATCAACGCCCTCTAGTTGGGGTCTCTTTTTGTGAAGTTATTTTACAAAGATGGTACGTATCCGCATTTTATTTAATTTTCTTAATTTATTTCCATCATCCGTTATGCTACCACGATGAAATTGATATTCACAATAAATTTGACTCCAAAAACATATTTTAAGTCGACTATTTTTGAAACTCAATTGAAAATATGTAATTTTGTCTTGAAAAAGAGGTTATGTTTTGAGTTGGCGCACCGATTCAACTCTTATATTATTGACTTAACGAAGCTAGAATATATTTGGAATTTCTGACAGTCGTTTTTATAATGGTTAATACTTTTAAATCCCAAGTTCAAAATTATTGCTCCGAAATCTGAATATTGAATAAATTGAGGTTATGTTAACTTATTACTGAATTATTATTTTGTAATTTTTAGACGAAGGGTACTTCAAGTTTTGGTAAAAGGCGTAATAAGACGCACACCTTATGTAGACGATGCGGAAGGTCCTCTTACCACATCCAAAAGAAGCAATGTGCCCAGTGTGGATATCCTTCTGCCAAGATGAGGTCCTGTAAGTATTTCAAATAGGTTTTCGAATATCGTGTTGGTTATATGTAATTTATAATACACGATTTCTTGTAGACAACTGGTCCATTAAGGCCAAAAGGAGGAAGACCACTGGAACTGGCCGTTGCCGTCATCTTAAAATTGTGCGACGTCGTTTCCGCAATGGATTCCGTGAAGGTGGCAAGCCCGCCCCTCGTAAAACAACGTAGAATTGTTAGGTTCTTATGATTTCAATAAAAAATGATTAAAAACTTAAACTGAATTTAAATGCCTATCCCAATTTATAATCTGCATTCTGTGTGTCTGGAGTGTCGTTTTTATCGACTTTTAGCTTTAGAATTGTTTTCTGCTACATTAAAATAAAAGTAGCTATTTCAAAGTAAGTCGTTCCCCAAATCTAAGTCTGAGATTTGTTTATGACCATGGTAAAGTAAATTGGATATTTTTAATGTAAGTATATTCTTAGATATTGTCCTTTGTATAGAGTTTGTATATTACAGTCTAAATTCTATATTATTTTATTCTAAAATCGCAGCTTGATATTTATCGTATTGCCCTAAAACTCTAGAATCTTAGATTTTAACTTATAATTTGAATGCTTTTTCTTTTAACTCTTGTTTTAGATTAATTAAATTGTGAATTGTCCTGATTTAATCTTAAATCAAATACAAGACCTTACCTTACCACCATAGCAGCTTAAAAGTTTTATTAAAATATATAATAATCACAAAATGATCCTTAAAAACTTAATATAAGTTTAGTAGTAGTAATAATTTGAGACTAGATGGAAGTGTTCTGGACCAAAAAGTTTCAAATTTCTTCTCTTGATATTTTGCAGATGAAATTAATCATCTTTTCAGCCTAACTTTACTGCACAGGTTAACTTATTATGGAATAGCCTTGTGCAGGAAAAAGTAGTGGAAATTGTTATTTATTTTTAAAAATCACAACATGATTAAAAATATTGAGATTTTATCACAAATATTGTTGATGTTCTTCATACAGGAAGAATTATAAATTTAACTTGAAATACTCCTTCCTCTTATATTGCGGTATTGCCATTCCGCGGCACCCCAGGCCTTAATTCCATTCACTTCAAAAGTACAAAGCCTCTCCACAATTTTAGATTCCCAATTACGGCTTATAAAAAAAACTGGAGAATCGATTACTTCAACTTGAATTGTGTAGGGTTTTCCATCTAAATGATACAAAAAAATGTAAGGTTCTTAATCATAAATGACAGTTAAAGTTAAGTTTTTTTAGTTATTTTGAGATTGGATAAAAAATATTTAATATGCTGCTTTCAAAACTTAAAAAATACTTAAAAATTAATTATAACAGGGTTTAGAAAAATGTATTCAAGAAAAGTGATCTAGAGGCCAAAATTCACTAAACAGTTGATGGATTTCTGGCTATTTCAACATAGACAATTACTAATTTTTACTTAGAAAAATCATCTTACTTGCTGTAAATGTAAATGCATAATCTAAAGGTGGATTTTCATCTTCTCCATGCTGATACAGTTTTAAATCACAACTTTGTATTGGATACATTTTTTTTTCACTTGCCACATAAATATATCCTATTTTAAGATTAGAAAAGGCTATAGGCATGCAAATAGCCCCTACTGTGATGTAGTCTCCGTTTTCTGTGGCAAGAAAGTGTAATCCATACCTATGAAAAAATCTCCAATCTCTTTGAAACCCAAAACTGTGATCTCTGAGAGCATTCATATTTATAGAAAATTGATTTTCATTTATTTCAATTGTTCCTATTATATCCCCATGCTGTTCATAATGTGTTAGATGAATAGATTCTAAAATTTTGAGGTATTCCCAGCTCCAACTTTCCTTACCCATTGCTTTTGCCATAAGCAGTGGATCTATATCATGATCGAAATTACAATGAGGAAAGAATGAATTCCAGACTGCTCGTATTTTAACATTGAACTCTTCGCCCTCCTTATTTTTCATTTTTCCATCATAAGTGATGCTCCATTTCTTCATTGGCTCTAACATTTTTATCACGATACCTTCTGCTGCATATTTTCCCTGTTCATCTTTTGTTTGGTATAAGGAAGTATCTGGCAATTTGGGGCTTTCCAAAAGTCCAATCTTGGAATCGTTTATTTTCAAATAAACAAATCCATCTATTAGTTCATTTGGACGTCTTGCTGTTCCCACAATAAAGTGATCACCATTTTTATTGGCACCATTGAAATATACTGCATCAATTGCCTGAAATTTTTTAGGAAATACATATTTGTGTATGAATAAAACCCTAGCATTAAGATAATCTCAATGGCTCACATACAGTTATTTTTTTTTATTATAATCGTAACCATATGGATATTCAAATAAATTCAACAAAGTTATATATTAAAAAATCTAGCTTTCTTCAGGCAAGCAACTTATTTCTAAAGCAGAAATGTAGGATCCTTGCAGAAACTAAGTGTCAGACCAACAAATAATTCATTGCTACATGATAGTTTATTTATAAATTAATGATGTCTAAATTTATACTTACATTACTATGGAATGAAAGCTGTTGTAAGGATTCCAGTTTTATGAAATCCTGGTATGCATCAATCCTAGACTTTCTATTTTCTTTGTATATAGTTTTAAATTTTTTGAGTGTCAAAATAATGTATAAAAAAGCGACTTTCACCCAGTAAAAGTTTGAGGCTCGCTGGTAAATGTTATAAATCGGTTTAGCATTGCTTAAAACAACCAATCTGATCAAAATTATAAACAAAATGGAACCAAGCACAATAAAAATATCTGAAACTTGATACATTTTTACAACAAATTGTGACAGAATTTTTTATACTAGTTTATCTGTCTTTTGCTTTGGTTTTATCAAGGGTATTGTGTAATCTTTTAAGGATTGTATCAGCTAATCAAGGATTATACTGAAGAGATAAGATAACTTAAAACTGTCTAAAATAGTTTAATAGTCTTAAAAATTTTAAATACATTTGAAATTCAGTAATATAGAATTACAAGAGTACACATTTGGAACTAAGAGTTATCGGAAAAGGATACTTTTAAAAAGTCATAAAATATTTACTAAATATAAATATATAAACTATAAAAATGCTAATACTGCCATTTTTTATGATAATTAAATACAATCACTAGTAAAATGTTTTAATGCAAATATAAAAAAAATAAAAAAAACATTTTCAATTAAATCACATGCAATATTATACATATCAACTACAGTAGCATTGCGAATAAATATAAATTAGTTTAAATAAAAATATATGAGGAAATAAACAGATAAGAGTAAAAATAAAAATTAAATATCTCAAAACAATAGTTACAAATATTTAAACGACTAATTCACAAAATATCTACAAAATAGATGGCATTTAAACAATGGCAAAATAAAATATGGAGTAAAAAAATCGATGAAGGTTTAAAATAGTAACAATTGTTTAAAGTTCACAAGTCCTTTTTGGAAGAATTCGAAAGGCTTCTCTTGTAAGCTTTGGCTATGTTGGTGTTTCTTTTCATGGCCTTTTTAATTGTTGACAGTGGCTTAGGTGATAAGTCGATGACTCCTACATTACAGGCAAATTTACTATTTTTCATCGAGACTACAAAACTATTCGGTTCCCTAAAACAAAATTTAATAAATAAAACATGGCATAAATAGGAAAAATATCAAATCACTCACTGATTTATATTTCCTGAAATCCTCCTAAAAGTTATCATTAACGAACAATCTCTCGCTATAGCAAACATTAAGTATTTCAATAAATCTGTTTGTTCCGAATTCGATCCAATTCCCGAAGAGGCCAGACAACCAGGGCAAGAATCATTTTGCTTCAATTTGTCTAATAATTCATCTACATAACTTAAATAAATTGATTCATCAATTTCCTTATTGTTATAAATTTGACTGTAATAGGTCAAACCTTTATCATTGAGCTTTTGCATTGCTAAAATTCTCTCTAATACACAAAATGTCGGTAATTCCGATTCTGAATATGTACAATTTCCTAAAGTTGGTATTGTTTCTATTAAATTATCTGCAATTTGCTTCTCTGAGGAATTGAGAGGGCAAAATTTGTTTTCACAGCTTTTTTCACAGCCTTTAATTATCTTTTTTGTAAGTACTTTATGTATGAATTCACACACTTCCTTTAAGGTGCTGAAATCAATTAGTAATGTGTTAATATTATTCATATGTAAATAGCTGCTACGATCGCAATTGAGCAGTGAAAATCATACTTTATACTTAGAATGCAAGTGTTGTGTTACGAGTTGTCGTAGTTATACTCACCTATTTTCATCGTATACATCACATTTAAATAAGTCGGTAAAATGATTATAAAACTGGCTTAGCTCATAATTCTCTCCATAGATTTCCAAGCCATCCTGGAAAACCTTAAAATTATTTTGTGGATTTTCTACTAAAGATTTTATCGATTTTAACATTCGTTCTTTATTCCTAAAACAATTGATTGAAATAGGCCTATTGTATGATTAAATTGTTTTAAATGAACTTACCCAGAAAATAAATCTAAAGGGCAATATGACGTAAAATTTCCAATTTGACCTCTTTCCATCTAAAATTTATAAATAAAACACAATATGTTAGACTTGACAAATATATTGATATCAACTGCAATAAATTTGAATTTCACCAATTGAATGTTATAGCTATGTTCTGTGTACAGGAAAAATAACATGAAATAGATTGCTGAAGAAGATAGTAAGATTAATAGAATAAAATGATTAATATGAAATCAAATGGTACCTAAGAAAAGTCGACAGAGAAAACAATCTAATGACAGATGAAACCGAGACATTAGAAAGATTGCAAGAACTAGGTAAAAATAGCAAAAATGTCACCGTGAATCGGATATTCATCCAAATCCAGACATTTTCATCTCTCGAATTCGTACTGATCAGGAAGACCAACAACTTTACATGATAACAAGTTAAAGGTCGAAGTAGAAGCAAATTCCTGCCAGACAAATTGAGGAACTATCAAACACTCTTAACCAACCTTACCAGATTGCTAAAGTAAGCAGAACAAATGTTTGGGTCCCACATAAGCTATCCGAAAAAAACATAACTAGCCAATGCTTCCAAGCAACTTATTACCTGAATGACACAAAACAGAAATGTTTTTTATAAGCGGCATAATTTTTAGACACTGATTTAAATGTAGTAAGCAAAGTTTCGTTGTTCTAAAAGTCAAGATTTATCTATAAACTAGCAAAATCAGTTTAGTAATGCACTGAAAATTTGATTTTAAGAATATAAACAAACTAAATATCATGTAATAAATATGTTCAGATTGAGAGATTAAATTAGATTGGAAAGATATCACACAATGTAAATGGGGAATATAGGTCTATATTTCTAAAACTAACCTTTAAATATTGCTTCAAACAAAATTGACATTTGTTTTCAGTTCGTTCGCATAAAGGGTACCATCCTTGTTTTGGTTTTATTTCAATTGAAAAAGTAGGGCCCTCCAAATTAAATTCAGATTCTATCGATTTAGGCAAAATAGCGAAATCGTCGAAAACTGTCGCCCTTCCATAACATATTCTTTTAATTTTCCGATGCTCTGGTCTGATTTTGTCTAAGCAAGTTTCAATCTCCTTCACATCTCTTTTACTTAAATAAATAGACGTGCAATCACTTGTAAACGGAGCGCCTAGAAATGGCCTGACTACGCTCCTATAAAATTTTAAATCCCTAACTTCGCTGTAAATTATATTTTTGTACTTTGATTTCAAAACTTTCACCATCCAACCCAAAATTTGATCTAGAACGGTTTTTTTAGTTTTGTCTTCATTATTTTCTTGGAATTCAATTAAAATTTCTTCCCAATTCAACCAACATTTTAAAAAATCGACTGTTTTTTCGTACAATGTTTTTGGATTTTCTGATTTTTTTATTCGAACTATTTGTCTATATTCGGGGAGGGATAACACTAAATTCGCATTCCCTTCTCCTCGATAAACCCATGAAAATTTCGTTAGCTTTTCATTTGCCATAGTTACGTCCAATAATTAGGTCAATTTTAAAAATCTGGAATAAGAAAATCACAAATTAATGTTGTAAACTAAAATTTACACAGCAAAACCAAACAACTGTTTTGTTTGTTGGTGTAAGAAAAAATTACACTCAAAAATTAACGATATTGCAAACAGATAAATCAGGGTCAAATTTAATAAATGTTTACCAAGTTTAGTACATTGACCTGTTTTACATTGGCCTTAGATTTTGACCTTTACCTTGGAGACATTTATGGCTTAGTATCTCTGCTTCTTTAGTACCATGTTTAAGTTGTTTCAAGGGAATTGTGTGGTTTATTTTCAATTGCTCTTTTCTATTTGTAAAAAGAACGTGGCACAGTTGAAAAGGCCCACTGAAATTATTATGCTCTAAGAAATTATTAAATAGAAACTATTCGTTCTGAAAGAGGTCTGCTTTAATAAATAATTAAATGTTACTCAATAATGTTAAATTAGAGTCAATATAGTCCTTGACCTTACCAAATTCAGATAGTCAATTATGTAGTGCAGTTTTGAAAATGAAATGTTGCTTAAGCTGCAATATCGTTTAGTTGCTTTTTACAAACTGTAAAGTTGTTAATTTAAAATATATCTATTACGTAAACACAAATTACTTCCTAATGTATATAAAAACTTGTAGTAATGAAACACAAAGTTGAAATGTAACTGTACAGTTTAACTTTTTTATTTTAAACTAGATAAAAATATATTGATTCCAGATTATGTTTAATTTTCGCTTAATTAAATATTTGAATATGGTTAATCAGCAATTGCTGATAAAAATTAAGGGCATTCTAAAGCATATTTTGGAATTGTTTGATCGAATTTACTATAAGTGCAATCATAATATTTAAGTCTAGACAGAATTTGTATCACTTACATGCTTAGAACAGCACATTAAAATTAATTAGTCGTCATCTGCTATACAAGCACCTTTAGATCTTGTAAAATGAGATTAGTCCCTCTCCAAAGATAAAGTGCAAAGCTAACAAATTCAAAAATAGCACACCCAAACTGCTAATAAATTAGCAGAACTGTTGCTACAAACATTACTGCTCTAACTGCTATCAGAGGTTACTTGAAAGGTGGGGTTTGCATATCTTTTCCTAAAGGAAAATCAGCATTACATCCTCTCACCATTAGAGAACGCGGTGACAGCAAGAAACAGATGTTTCTTTGAAATTTCCAAACGATTACTTACTGGTAATGTACAAGGTGAACACACTTTTATCTTAAATAAACAACCATAATGACGCCATTTCTGTAAAAATAGCAAGTTACTCACTTAGTTAGGGTTTCGTGCGTAAATTCCATTATTGATAATCTATTTATTTAAATACATTTTTAGGAAAATCTACAGGAAATTTGCTAGAGTACTTTCCCGTCGTGCATATGACATTTGACTGACATATATCTCCTTTTTGACTGGAATGTACGAATGGTTGCCTATATTCGACCCAAGAACCCTCTGTAAAGATCAGTTGTAAGATCGCAAACATGCAATGAAGTAGGGTAATCGACGAAATATGGTAATAAAATGTCCTCTCCAGGTATTGCTGAAAATCGTATAGGAATCGTGAAAATAAACTACAGACTGCAGCGCTTATTATGTTTGAATAAATATTAATTTTGTAAGAAACTTTGGGTATAATCCATTGTTTTATCGTGGGTGTAGGCAACCAACATAACGGGACATATCTGATCAAAAGCATTTCTACATGTGCCAATTTTTACTCATTTTTTAATTTTTTATTTTTTCTCGTGGCTAATCACTTCTAAATGACCCAATTTTATACTCTCCTTCATTCGCCTACATTTTTATCTCTACAAGTAGATAACGTTCCAACATAGATATATTTGTAATACGATTTTTGCAAGATTTTGTGACTTAGTCTTAGCTCTCCATCCTCTCGGTTTGTTTACCATCTAGAGCATTCAAGTGCAGAAAGCCTAGTACTTCTTGGTAGTATTGGCAGAAAAGTGTGCATCTCACTTTCAACCATTAAAAGTAGGCTTCGAAGCATCCGTGTGGAAAATGGCTCCTTCTTTTTCAGGCTTTTACATGTTATTACTTTGTTGCTATTTACCAGACTTAAATCTCCTTTCGTTCCCTTGTCTGTATAATCCTCTCTATGACCTATCCTGGACATCTATCGGCACTAAGACAGTAAATACAATTAATACCTCACCTGACACTGTCCAAATATTTGTACTGCCAATCTTTTTATACATTGACATACATATGCTTGTTCTTCTTTTTATAAAGCGATTTACACCGCGTAGGGGCTGTGTTCATCGTATCCATCATTACAGTGCGGGTGACATCTCACAATAATTCAATTTTATCACTCGATGGTTCACCCAGCAACTTCGTTAGTCGGTGTAGCACTAATACTAAATACTTAAACTGATTTATATCATCGTCAGATGATCTTTTATATTTCTTATATGGCCAAATATTTGAAATGTTTCTTCGACTAGTTATTTCCATGTCTCTTTAATTAATCTCAGCTGGTGCATTTGTCCAGTTGTAGATATTTCTGATGTCAACTATTATTCCTTTGCTAGCATTACTATTCAACTGTATGAAAACCACTCATCTATACTTTTGAGCTCACGCACCATAAGGGAAGGGCTAAAAAAGAGGAAACTTACTAGCTTGCATGTGGTGAATAAATGTAGTCTGCCCTGGCGAGAATAAACTTGACTTCAAAATTGTCGTGTACCTTTTACAAAAATCATTTAACCGATTTATCAGTCGATGAGCTAAATTAAAATGTATCTAATGATGTTGCATGTTTTAGGTGGACTTATACCGAATGGAGAAGAGGTGTTCCTCTCTCTCCTTTGGCGATTCACCATATTCACGCTATAGAGTAAAACACTTTCTCTAATATGAGTAGACAATTATAGTACATGTTCCATAGGGTCGATCCCAATTCAAATCATTGAGGAAACTCCTTCTCAAGCTGTGTATGATCTCCAATTTTCATATTATCATATTAAGACGACTCTCAAGCACCCGTTAGTATCTTCTTTGATAAATAGTTCGTTATACATTGTAATAGGCTCAAATTTTGTAGCTTAGCAGCATAGGCGCGACACAGGGGATGGACTACTGGCGGTGTACAAGGCAGGCCAATGTAAATGTGCTCTCCCATCAAATCAATATTCTTATTTCTATGTTATTATGACTCCAGGCTGTAAGCTTAGTTGCCTAAGTTCTTGCATTGAATTTCATCAATACTGATTTAATAACTGCAGAAAATTAAAAATCAGTTTACACGATTGATAAAATTGCGCATTTTATCATTTTTAAAGCTATGTGAATCGATTTGCACATTTGAAATTGGCACACCAGCACAGCAACCAACCCGCAGAAGAGAAAATCCCAATTAGGGAGAAAAGTGTGGCGAAACGAAGATCACCTGAACGAAGAAAATCCAAGACATAATTACGTAATCACCATAAATATTCCTTGGTAATTTATCATAATCTTTTTATTAATACATTTGCTTAATAAATCCCATCTGTTCCTAGATTTTCGCTACCAACTGAACCCTTTATTCATATATTTGACAACTGCCAAAACTGTGAAATAAAATTTTTATTTTTAATTCCAATCTATTTTGGACATAAATATACGCAATTATATTTGAAGCTATTTATATAGGTAAGTGTTTTTCATGCCTCACTGTTTCATTATTATTTTATTATTTCCAATCGATTTCAGATTGAGGTTAGAATTCCCATGGTGTAGAATTCTAATTGACAATGACTCGAAATGAACAGGTTATTTGCTCAATAATTTTCACAATAAACTTGGATATTTGCTTAAATAATTGTCGCAATATTCCCCTTTATTTGCATGGTTTTAATGTGTGCTCAATATTCTGAATTTATTTTAAGCCACATTCAAATAGAAACAACTATGTCCCTAGTACTTGATCGATAGTTTCCTTATCGCCCTTTATCCGGCAGTTTCATGTACAAAGCACAGCTTTTGACTCTTAACTGTGCTCAGAGTTGTGCTCCTTCCTTTCCTTTAGGTAATTTAAAATTTTCTTTCTCTTAGGTGCAACAAAACTGAAGTGATGATGATTTAATTTCAGTCTCTAGTCGCCAACGCTCTGATTTGATTTGATTACACATGTGTAAATGTATTATTATTTTAATTAATATTTTAATCTTTTGTTGCAGTTGCTTCGTGCATGTTAGATGTAATGTTGATGTAAACTGCACTCTTATGCGATGGCTGCTTATTTGAACCGCACTATGTCCATGATGGCAGGAGATGGGCCCCACAACCGGGGTCCTATTAGCATTCCTGATCATCGATCCTCACGTTTACCAACTGATAATTCACCTTTGCAGATATTTGTTAAAGCCAAGAAGAAAATCAATGATATTTTTGTTGAGATCGACGCTTATGTAAAGGATGCCGTTACTTATATGCAGGGTAAGGACAACTTTATCTTAGTGAAAATATGTAGTTTTGGATGTCTCTAAGAATTATAATTACTATTTCTAAAATGTTTTAGAAGTGGAAGCGGAACAACAAATAATCAATGAAAAGTGCATTAAGGAAAGTGAAGAATTCATTAAGAAGGTGCAGGGAATACGAGATGTCCTCAGCAGAGATCACATGAAAGTAGCATTTTTTGGGCGAACATCCAATGGAAAAAGTTCTGTAATTAACGCTATGTTGCGTGATAAAATATTACCAAGTGGAATAGGCCATACTACCAACTGCTTCTTGCAAGTTGAGGGATCACCTAACGAAGAGGCCTATCTGGTGAAAGAAGAGTCCAATGATCACTGCCCGGTCGAATCGGTTGGTCAATTAGCCCATGCTTTGTGCAAAGAGAAGCTGAACGAATCCCAATTGGTTAAAGTCTACTGGCCAAAAAATCGATGTTTATTGTTGCGAGATGATGTCGTTCTGGTAGATTCACCTGGTGTCGACGTCACGCCTAATTTGGACGAATGGATTGATAAACACTGCTTGGATGCTGATGTTTTTGTATTGGTGGCAAATGCAGAATCTACACTTATGGTTACAGTAAGTTTTATCTCTTATATCTTTGTAAAAATATACATGATTTATTAAAGGAAACAAATCAACTGAACCAAAATGTTTTAGGAAAAAAATTTCTTCCATAAAGTGTCGACAAAATTATCAAAGCCCAACATTTTTATACTCAATAATCGGTGGGATGCTTCTGCTTCTGAGCCGGAATTTCTTGATGAGGTAAACATTAATGTCTTGAGAAATCAATACAGTTTTCACAATCAGCTTGCTCGCAATTCTTGGTTTGCTTTTTGAGCTTAATAGTGTTAAAATTTCAAAGAAACATGTTTTTTTTGTACACAAGCATTGCGATGAACAGGCAGAGGTAAGAATTTTATTATTTCTGAAATATGTGTTTATTGCATACATGTGTTTCTAAATCATTACATAAAGCTGCATGTTTAATCATTTAATTTTGTTAATGCATTTATTAGGTTAGGAGACAACATCAAGAAAGAGCAGTCGACTTTTTAGTGAAAGAACTGAAAGTATGCAGCCCTAAAGAAGCGGAAGAACGTATATTCTTCATATCAGCAAAGGAGGCATTATTAGCAAGGCTTGCTGAACAAGGGCAAGGAACAACAACTGGTTTAGCAGAAGGTTTCCAGACTAGATACTTTGAATTTCAAGATTTCGAGAGGAAATTCGAAGAATGTATATCAAAGTCTGCAGTTAAAACCAAGTTTGAGCAACATTCACAACGAGGGAAATACATTGCAAGGTCAGTTTAAATTTTTCTTCAGCAGCTAACAGATTTTACAGGTGGCAACAGAGATAAAATCATGTTTCCTATTGACTGAATGCTTTCTAAATAATATTTAATATTTATTTTATAACTTACATTAGTAATAGTCTGAAGATGCTTTTGTTTCAATTGTAGACTTTACATGACATTCTCCCAATTACTATAGGCTACTAAACGATATTTCGAATTGCACCCGTCATCATTTATGTTGCAAACAAGCACATATTTTATGTATTTACTTAATCATGAGCCTTTCTATCTTTACTTGAAAGGCAGGGGGAGTTGGTTTTACATCTCTGCCACCATTATCAGTTCTGATTTTTTTTCTATGAAATACCCCTTTTCTCTGCTTTCGTTCTTATTTGTTCAATCAATTTATTATTGGTCATTCTTTCTTATTTTTCCTGAATACTCTTGCTTAAAACTTTTGTTTTGTCAATTCTTCACCTGACATTCTACACATCCTCGTTTCTATAGTATTAATTTTCGAAATAGGTGAAATCTGTTAATGGCCATGTATCATTTTTGTTTAAGAAAGCTGGTCATAAAAAATAATGGCATTTCTTGTTTGCAGTGAACTTCGAGATATCCTCGACAAAGTGTATAACGACGCCCAAAGTCTCAAAGACGAAAAGTTGCAAACACGAAAGGAACTGCATGACAAAATCAATTACACAGAACAGCAGTTAATGATTGTCACTCAAGAAATGAAGCAAAAAATTCACCATATGGTTGAAGATGTAGAACAGAGGGTGTCCAAAGCTCTCAATGAAGAAATCCGACGTCTTAGTACTTTAGTTGACGAATTTAATGTACCCTTTCACCCAGAACCATTAGTTCTTAATGTTTACAAAAAAGAATTGCACTTGCACGTAGAATCTGGTCTGGGAAGCAACTTAAGGGCCCGATTATCCACAGCTCTCGCTTTAAATATGGAGGCTAGTCAAAGAGAGATGACTGAACGTATGGAGACTTTAATACCGGAAGGGCAAAAAGCATCAACAAATGTGCTATTACCTCGTCGGCAGCCATTTGAAATCTTATACAGACTAAATTGCGATAACCTATGTGCCGATTTCCACGAGGACTTAGAATTTAGATTTTCGTGGGGCATAACATCACTAATACAGCGTTTTGCAGGCAGCAAAAGTAATTTTGTAGCTTTGAAAAACGCCCACGAAAATCCGAACCCCTCAATTACCATCCCTTCCACCCCCACGGACATTGTAGATACTCGTTTGTTTTACACAAATAACACGAGTGCCGACGATTGGTCCATTTTAACCAGAATTGCCTTGGCGAGCGCTGGCTCTCAAGGCACGATGGGTGGTTTATTAGTCGCAGGATTTTTAATGAAAACGGTTGGGTGGAAGATCATTGCGGTTACTGGAATTGTTTATTCTTGTTTGTATTTTTATGAGAGGTTGACTTGGACAAATAAAGCTAAAGAGAAAACTTTCAAGAAGCAATATGTTAACCATGCAACAAGAAAATTGAAAATGATTGTCGATTTAACTTCTGCGAACTGCAGTCACCAAGTTCAACAAGAACTCAGTGGCACGTTTGCTCGTTTATGCCACCTTGTTGACGAAGCAACAGGAACCATGGATAAACAGTTGAAAGAGTTAGAAAGTCAAGTGAATAGTTTGGATAGCGCTGCTAGTAAAGCTAAAGTCCTTAGAAACAAAGCAAATTATTTAATTCACGAATTGGAGTTGTTCGAAGACGCTTATCTTAAGTTGCACCATTAATAAATAAAAGAAAAGGAACATCGTAGTACAATCATAATTTTTTGTCCTATTAAAGAGTAACTTTTATATTATTATACATTTACTTGTTTATAACATTATTACATGTATAAAAGTAAGGTTTATTTAAATGAAAAGTAATAAAATAATGTGATATGATTTGATCAGTTTGATTTTAAATAATATCTTCTATTGAAATTTACTAGAGGCGTTACCACCATATGTTGAAAGGAAAGACTTGTTAGCATGTAAATACTTATTAATAATAAATAAACTGTTGTTTTATATAAAAATAAAACTTTATTCTTTGTAATGTACAAAAATTTAATCCTTCAACTCTAAGTAATGTGCTTTAGTTGCATGTTTGTTCAAACTGGATCTACTTACATACACCTTTCCACACTGTTCACAAGTAAATCGATTTTCTGCTTCGTGTTTTGTTTCAAAATGACGCTTTAAACTGGATTTATCATAATATTTCATGTTGCAAATGGAGCAACTGAAATTTTTGTCAGTATTTTGTCTTTGATGTCTGAAGACATGCTTTTCTAATGTTGCTTTCAAACTAAAACTCATTCCACATATTAAGCACTTAAAATTACGTTTCTTGAGATGTATTATGATCTGATGGGTCTTCAGAGCTGATTTTTCTGTAAAACTTTTACCACATATTTCACAAATTATGGCCTTAGGACATGTATGTATTTTTAAATGCTTCGCCAGTACTGTCCGCTTTTTAAAACACTTCTTACAAAACTTGCATTCGAATTTCTTTATGTCACTATGAATGGTACTGTGATCCTTTAGGTACGATTTTCTAATGAAAGCACGTCCGCAAACTTCACAAATAAAGGGCTTGTCTACAACGTGAGATTTCGTGTGTTCCTTCAACTCTTGCACCGATTTAAAATCCTGTGCACAAACCCTGAAAAATATACTTTTTAAATAGTGCTCTAAATCTTTGATTACACAACTTATAGAGGAAAAATATTGCATTTGCTATTGTACTCAATAGGCTGGTACTCCTTGATTTCTGCCAGATTCAAATTGTGCTTGGGGTAGATTCTGCATTTGAAAATTTCGCCTTGTTGCAGCATTTTGCGAGAACAAATATAAGTACAAAATTAAATACTTTTACTAATCCATGTTGCCTCATAAACTTGTTATTTAATGAACTTTTCCACCATTCGTATTCACATTTACACTCTTTATATGTCTTTGTATATTAAGTCTACATTTCAGATGTTTAACATTCGTTGATAAATATATTATGAGCTATTATTTGCAACTTAAATATACAGCCTGTTTCAGAATTTAAGGTTTCTGTTTGCATTTTGGGGCATAATTAGTAACCGAGATATTAATTACATGTACATGTTAAGAGCCACTGGCGGAATTCCCTAAGACGTTGTTGATCGAAGGCAGACGAATTTTATTGCTATTTCAAAGAATTCCCTTCTTCTCTACACTTAATACAGCTGGACCCAAACAGACGAAATAATAATAAAAAAATCTTGTTGAAAAGGAATATAGATAAGCGAAAAAAGTTAATAGTCTATTAAATTTCAACCAAAGAGGAAAGACAAGGAGCACATGTGTGGTCAATTTTTAACTAATACTTTCATTTTGATATATTTTATTCATTATTTACGATTATGCAAGTTTGCTAAACTAGGAAAGTATAAGCTTTATCAAAGAATGAAGTTTTTGCTAATATGTAAATCACCTGAACCTATTCTAAAACGTACAAAAAAACCAGCGCAATAAATTACAACCACAGAGGCACTTGTTTACTAGCGTTTTTATTTGATTTGATATGTTAAATTCAACGCCAGCTAATAATATTCAATTTATAACTATTTTCCAATTTTCTTAATTTGACATTCGTCAATTTATGCATTCTTTGTGTAATTATTATAGTTTATTTGAAGTTATTTACGTTCCCGGCTCCTCGATGATCATTTGCCCCTTCTGTCGATATCTGCTAAACAAATTTTTTCTTGTGCGTTGAATTTAAGTCGCTTTAGATTTAAAACTACGAAGGTAAAATAAATGCAATTTGTTATTGACAAATATGTATTATTGCAATTTTGTACTGACTATTTTCACTTTACAAATATGAATTAGTTTGCGATGCACGATATAATCACCTTTCTTGGGGCGGAAGATGGTAACATAAAGTGAAATTTTCACAAGGTCACACGCTGTCTTCTGCAATGCGCCTCAATAAACTTTGACTTTAATGATTTTTTATGTTCTTTTTTTCTGTTTCTATTTCATAAGGGTTTGCGTTCATGAAAAATTTAATTACGACTTGTTTTGATTATTATGCCAGTATTTTTAAAAAGATAAAGGTGCCGTTATGTCTGCAAAACATTCTTCAACCCAGCATGGTCTATCGGCATTATTTTGATTATGCCAGAAGTCCCAAATTTTCAACATTTGATTTATATATAGATAATACCAGGTCGTGTTTACATTGCCATTCTAAACATATGGTTAAAATAATGGAAATCAATTCTGCAACACCTGTATATGAACATTTCCAATAAGCTATTAATTAAACAATAGATTAACAGTATAAATTACTTACCTGCACCTTGAAACAGCAATATTAGTGTCATTTTCAGACTTTATGGAAATTGGTTTCTTCCTATATACAATAGTACAGTATTTATTAGGTTCTGCACAGACTATGTTATGTTTCCTACTCATGTGTTGTTGAAATGTTAAAGGAAACAAATAGACATCTCCGCATTCATTACAACTGTATCTAGAAATCTTTTCATAATTTTGATCATCTGCTTCCGGTAAGTTTACTTTTTCTTTGACCAGCATATTTTGTTCGTTCACAAGAAACGTAGTAACTCTTGCATTGCTAGTTTCTAGAGTAACATCTAAAATATCTTGAGAGTCATCATTCTCATTATTAAAATCAGATAAAACATTATGTAGTGTTTCATCTAATTTAATACACCTATTAAGGGGTTCAATGTTTTCCTCGCTTTTATATTCATTATCCTTCAATCCATTTAAGGCTCTTTGTAAAGTGGCTTCAGATTCTTCAAACCGGATCGTAAAATTATAAAAATCAATCAAGGTGTGTGCACAGTCTTCACAGAAATTCGAGGGGAGTCCATCATCAGCATTTAGCTTAAAATTTGAAATGTTTTTATAAATATAAGGCATTGCTTACTTCAATTTGGAGAAGGCATGAAAATGAGTTGTTATGTCTACACTATGACTTTAAACATATATAGCCAAGTGGTGTTTGTGGGTTGAAAGTGATTAAAATCTCGCAAACATTCCCAACCGAAGGACACAAAACATGTAACAATTATGTCAGGATTCATCCTGCATTTAATTGCTTTATTGATATTTGCATTTCATTAAGTTGTAGACATCATTTTCTTTCTAACAATTCCCGTGGAGCATTTATCTCTAAAGAAGATACAATTTAGCTCTTATTAGCCTTGGAAAATGTCCAGTCGCTATGAACTTCAGGAGAGTTTATTTATTTTGGATATCCAACGAAAGTAAAATATCATCTTTGCAGTACAGTACTCTTTGATTTTGGCATCAAATGCACACGCGTAAATCAAAAAGCTGGCCGCATCAACAGAAATATTTTAACAACGCAAGATATCGATTATGTATCTCATAGCACAACTATGTATAAAATTGTGTATTTCGAATTTGTTGGCTTCTTTTGATTTGTCTTCTTTGGACGTGTATGAGATGGTCGTAAGCATTATACACTCACCTCTGTTTTTAGGAGCATTTTTACGAGTAAAGCAAGAGTTATATTTGTCTCATATTCCTCAAATAAGGGATACATATTGCCCTCTTGTTTCAGGCAGCCTCTACATGTTTCAATAACTTCCATTTCCATAAATTCGATTAAAAATCGCAAGTACCCTACATGGAAATTTTAAAGTTGGGGCATAACCTCAACTTGACTCTATTGCTAATATAGCCTAACCTCAAAACAACAAAATATTTTGACGTTTCCGACGTTCCTTATGCATAGGGAAAGCAGTGCGGCCAACGCAACGCTCTGCAACTCTTCTTGTGTCTTATCGTATTATAATAACGTAATGCACAAAGTCAGTTGGTATGGCGAAAGTTTCCGAATGGAAGCTTCAGTCTTGTTCTGGAAATACGCCAGCTAACTAGTTCAAGAAAACAAATTAATAATTATCAAAAATTGTTAACGTTTCGGAAGTAAACAGTATGTTAAATACTTGCAGGTTGGCGTCAAACTTTACTTATTTATTTACTTTATTGTAGAACATCGTCCCAAAATGGAGAAATCGGAATTAGTGGATGAAATGGGCAACATTTATACTGAGCAAACTTACATGGTGCAAGCCGACGACATTGATGGTAATTTTTTAAAACTTTACCTGTAATTTAAGTAACAAAAATATGTAATGTATGTTGTTTATATGCGGGAGTAATGTTAACAATTCTCCAGCTCGTGAATCATGTACGTTTGGTAGTTGCTGTGGTATGCACAAATCAGTCTAAATAATGTTCTAACTTGGGAAAGAATTCAAAAATTTGTACACAACCACGCTTACTGCAGCCAGCACATCCATACTGGATAAGGTACCTTCTTTTGAGAACATTTTAGAAACTAATCTAATAACTTATATTTTTTAGTAGTATAGTATCCACAAATTTGTGCATTATATACACAACTTTGCAGTGGCAATATTACATTATTCGGTCTTGTAGCACTAATAGAAATGTATATAATACTTGTGATGAGTTTCAAAAACTTAAAAAAGCTACATATTTTGCATTCTCAATTAGTAGATTATTTTTATTCCAATCACAATTCATTAATTTTGCAAGTAGCCAAAGAGGCATAAAAGAAATTAGTCTGGTCCATCTAAACTATATGATGACTGGAGTTTGTTTTTGTTAATAGATGATAATGAGCAGTTAACGGCTGAAAATACTGATGATTCTAACCATGATGGTGGAGACAAAATAGGGGTACCTCTTCGTGAGCAGGATCGATTCCTCCCCATTGCAAATGTAGCTAAAATAATGAAAAGGGCGATCCCTGAAACAGGTAAAATAGCAAAGGATGCCAGAGAATGTGTACAAGAATGCGTTTCGGAATTTATTAGTTTCATAACGAGTGAAGCTAGCGATCGGTGCCACATGGAGAAGCGAAAGACTATAAACGGAGAAGATATTTTGTTTGCAATGAGTAATTTGGGATTTGATAATTATGTTGATCCGTTAAAATTATATCTACAAAAGTACAGAGAGGCTTCTAAAAGTGATAAGAATATTCATACTACTGAAGTAGTCTATGAAGAAATTCCAGATGAATCTACCTACAGTAAGTATTGTCTAAATATTTATCAAAAATTTTTCTCAACGAGTCAATGATTTTATTTAATTCTTCATTTTTGTAGTGACAGTACAATTCCAGTAAAAATAATATTTTTTAGACACGGCTACGGTCACAAGAAACATTTTAAAAGCTGATGTAAATGGGACGCAAGAAACAGTGATTTATACATATCAAGACAATAATATACACCAGTTTCAATTAGCATAAGTCTACTTCATTGTACATGTGTTTATATTTATTTAAAAATCATTTCTTTAGGTTTTTTTAATTGAATTGTATATAATTTTGTAACTAATTTAAGTTTTAGGTTAAGTACGTGATTATAAGTAATTATGATTATAGTAGTTAAACATACTAAATAAATTTTAATAGATTAACAAACTTGTATTTTTAACTGAGGTATATGTGCTATTTAAAAATGCTATCATTCCTCCAAAGACTTACTAAAGGCTTGTTGGCCAGCTTACAATTTTTTGTCATTAATCTGTAGTATCAATTGTCATGTGAAAATAGTTTTATAAAAAAAAACGCCTCTTTATTATATGTAAATGTCAACAAAAACATTCTGCTAGTGGGCAAATCCAACAGTTAAAAATTGGGAATACTACTGTAGCTTATTTAAAATATGAGGGGGATCCTGGTTGCCACTGTATCGACACTTAATATTTGATCAAACCATCGGAGTGCTTGATTTTCCAAAAATTGAATTAAATCAGCACCATAAATTTAAAATTAGGACTAAATTGAGATTTTACAATAATTATGTTTATTCCTGTGATATAAGAGATATTAAGGGCTCAAATTTAGTAGTTTTAGTATATATAAGCAATAACCAATCAATTGTTCGTGTTTCGAAATCTAGCAGTTTCTGTCCGCCCAAAAATAATAATATTAATCTACAAAGGAACACCACTAATAATGTTGACAAACTTAAATAAGTTGAATTTTAGTTTGGTTTATAGACATTGATGTTACAAATCCTTAAAATTGGACTAGGCATCAAAGAAAAACCATTTAATTTTATCATATGCTGAAAGAAGTACAAACATTCTAATTGTAGCAGGCATTCTGAAAAAAAGACATGAAAACTGTGATTTATGGAAGCAAATCTGCAGACATTCTTGAGTAACTACTTGTAGTGATAACTGCACAAGAAGTGAAACACGCCAACTTCATGATATTTTGAAATGCAAAATTATACCAGGTGCGCAAGTTTAAAATGTTGTTTTTTCATGCAAAATACCCAATTATTTAAAAACAACGGTAACATATTTTTTAATAAAAGTATTGGTCCTCGCTTTCTACACATTTTATCTATCTCTCGGGCAATTTATGGATACCATTCCAAAAGAAAGCATCAACTTTGATCGATATCCATTCATCGAGCCATTTTTGTACATCCTCGCAAGTCTTGAAGTGTTGCTTGGCCAGTGCGTGTCCCATCGATGAGAAGAGGTCATGATCAGAAGACGCCAGGTCTGGGGAATATGGCGGGTGAGGTAGGAGTACTCAACCAAGCGAAGAAATCGTTTCTTTGACCACTTTAACTGAATTTGCAGGTGCGTTGTCATGTTGCATAATAACTTTGTCATGTCTTCGAACCCATTCTAGGCGTTTTTCGATCAATGCATGGTTTAAATTGATCATTTGTTGTCGGTAGCGGACGGTATTAACTGTTTCACCATGTTTGAGAAGCTTCTAGTACACTACTCCCTTCTGGTCCCACCACATACACACAGCATTGTCTTCCTCCCTAAACGATCCGGTTCAGTACTCGAAGTTAATGATTGTGCATTACCCACGAGTTACGTATGGGGTTCTCAAAATATATCCATTTTTCATTGTCAGTTACAACACGATGCAAATAACTCTTTTGTGACGTAAATGCAGCATTTTTCATCTTTCCATCTGTCATTCGTTCAGTTTGTGTTGAACCCATTTTCCAGCCGTTTAAATCTTTCCTATGGGTTTCAGGGAATTGGAATTGGCTTGCCAAGTAACATTCAACTGCTCCGCCATCATTTGTTGTGTTTGTGTATCGTCTTCGACCAATAATGTTTGTAGTTCGTCATCTTCAAACTTTTTTGGTTGATTTTCACATTCATTGTCAATAACATCGAAATCGCCACTTTTGAAACATAGAAACCAGTGTTCACAAGTCTTGACAGTTGGAGCAAGATCTCTGTAAGTCTCTACATGAATTCGATGACTTGCTGATACCTTTTTCTTTTGATCGAAGAAGAAAATCATTCCATGCCGCAAATGCTCTTTAATTGGTTCAAAATTCGACATGTTTAACACGGAAAATAAATATGTTACTAACCAGTAAACAACTAGACGAATATGTTTTGTAGTGGGTAGTAATATCAAAATCATGGCGCTTTGGGTTCTAAAGCTTACTTCAATAGATTGCATGCACCATCTCTTGATAACAAAACGACATTTTAAACTTGCGCACATGGTATTAGCAATATGTAATTAATATTTTTTTTAAAAGCATACTTCTAAGCACTAGTTGGCTTGCAGGGTAAAACAACAACTTGAATTAAAACAAATGTATAAAATGTAAATATATATATTATCAAGGATACAAAGACAAGAATAAAAACTTCCCATCCTTTAAAGCATATGTCTATAAATATGTATACAACATAAAATTTTCTTCTTCTCAACAAAATGCATAAATGCTAAAAATCTTATTTTAGATTGTACTGCACTCACTATTCTACGTTAAATTATTTAAAAATTGTTATTTTCTTGTTCTTGTAGATTTACGAATCGGTTGAGGCTCAGGTACCATTTTAGTATTTCTTGTCCTCTTTACAGGGGGGGCTACAAATTCAATGTCATTTAAAGCTTCATCGCTTAATATCTTCTTCCTCCGTGACTTTGAGGTATCTGAATTTTCAGTTAGATTGAACTGAACTTTCTTAGAATTATTTTTTACTATTTTATCGTTCTCTTCTCCATGGCCATCTAGAGGTACCTGACTGCTTGGCAATTCTGCAATTAATCACAAAACAATTAAATTTTTGTTGGCTTTCTTAATTTATAGTTCATAAAATTTTAATCATGTGTTAAACATGTTTCTTGAAAAAATCGTAAAAGGGATAGAAGACAATTTTGTAGAAAATCCAATTAATCTTGTACATCAATTTCCTGCCAGGTGGTCAAAAGTTACCAGCTAGTTATAAGTGAAATATATAAAAATTTAATTTTGCCTCATAATTTACTAAATAAAACAATAAACATATTTTCTAAAGTCTATTGAAATCTAACGGTTAGTTTTAATAAACCTTCATTTATAAATACGCAGCTTTTTTTTACAATTCTCGTAAATGTTACTCGATTTACCAAATAAAGAAAAATATGCTAAAAAAATCTTACCGTTATCTTCTGATTGTGCGTCTAGCTTTCTTTTGGTTCTTCTCATTGATTTTAATGTTTTCTGATTATTTTCTTCAATTTCAACATGATCATGTGAGTTTTCTGAATTTTTTTTAGTATTCTTTCCTTTAGCTTTGGGAACACTCAATATTTCATCTTTCTGTTTTATTGGTGAATCTTCAAGTTCTTCTACGGCAACTTTAGGATTTTTCCTAGTGGTTCTTTTTGTCGATCTTGTGGACTTTTGTATTTCCTGTTCCTCTTTTGAAGAATTTTCAGCCTCCTCCTCTAAAACATCTGTTGGTTCTTTTTTCGTAGCTGGTTTTTTAGTTTTTCTTGTGGCTGTTTTGGGAGTTGTTTTTGCTGCTGTTTTTCGAGTTGCTTTTGTGGATTTTTCAGAAGTTGTTTTTGTGGATGTTTTAGGAGTTGTTTTTGTGGATGTTTTAGGAGTTGATGTTGTTTCCCCTCGACTGTCCTTTATTTCATCTGTGAACATTTCCTGGCATTCAACTGTACTTGCTGAAGCTACTTGTTTCCTTCTACGAGTTTGTCTTACTGGTAAACCAGATTGTTCAGTATCTACAACTATCAATTTATCAAGTGTATTTTCTTTAAGAGGTGCAGAAACGGTCCTTTTATTCCGTTTCTGAGATTCCTTAGTCTCTCGCAAATCAATTTGTTCATTAGTGACATCAGCAGCACTTTTCTGTTTTTGATTAGGTTTACTATCGTCCGTTTCTTCAGTGTCATTTCCTTGATCTTTCTTATTTGTTTTCTTACGTAAATTGCGTGTTTTTACAACAGGGCTTTGTGTATTTTCCAGCTCCTCCGGATAATTTTGAATAGCTGCTCGTCTTCTAGAACGTGTAGCTCTTACGAGAACTGGCTGCGGAGATTCTTCTACTTCTTGAGCAATTTTTTTAGATTTTTTATTTGTTGTTTTAATTTTTGTTTGTTGTTTAGACAAGTTCAACTTTTCACCTAAAGTGTCCTGCAGATCAGTTTGATTTTTGGCTTCATCTTCTAATTCAACAGAATCTTCAGTGATCTCCTTTGTTAACATTTCTCCAGCTTCAGGCTTATGTTCAACTAATAAGCTGTTTTGATCTTGAAGCCACTTAGCTACGTTTACACCCGTTGTATCAGATGTTTCAATTTTTGGGGAAGAGGTCAATATTGATGGCACGGTAGATTTCAAAGGGGATGTAGATTTTTTGGAGTAAGATTTGGTTGGTGGCTTCTTATTTAAAAGTGAATCAAATATTTGATCCTTTGATAACGGTTCTTCGAATAGCTCCTGCATGCCAGTGTAAGAGGTATCACTGGCACATGCACTTTTTTCTGCAACGGCAAACATTCTTTTTACACCTCCTACATCTCTGAGGTCATTTTGTGGCGACTTTGGTGTAGCCATTAATTTTTTAAGACCTTTTGGTTCTCTAAGATCGTTAGAAGGAGACTTTTGAATTTTCGGTGAAAAAAGCTTCCTTAAACCAGGAACATTGGATAAATCATTTGCAGGTGATTTTTTAAAGGCAAATTTTATTCCATCCACATTTGATAAATCGTTATTAGGGGATTGTTTCGATAGTAGTTTTTTAACTCCCCTAAAATCACTTAGTCTGTTTCTAGGGGATCTTTTGAAAATTGCCTTTGTGCCTTCCACATTAGTCAAGTCATTTCGTGGAGACTGATGTATCAACATTCTTTTAAGACCTGTGACGTTACTCAGTCTATTATTTGGAGAACGTTTGAAGATTGCCTTAATTCCTTCTACATTTGTTAGATCATTTTGTGGAGACTGTTGTATTAGCATTCTTTTAAGGCCTCTGAGATCACTTAATCTATTTGATGGAGAACGCTTAAAGATGGATTTAATTCCATCAACATTCGTTAAATCGTTTTTAGGAGTGTTTCTAGTCATTAATCGTTTGATGCCTTTGAAATTGCTTAGTCTCTTTTTTGGAGATATTTTAAACACAGATTTAATCCCCCCTACATTTGTAAGATCATTTTTAGGCGACTTCTGTGTCTGTTTCGTTTTGTTGGACAAGTTTCCACTCAACTCCCGTTCATCCAAGTAAGTTTCATTTGCACTCACTTTTTGTTCACTTACATTTTCAATTGCACTTTTTCTCCTCAAGCTGTAAGAATTATTCTTTGAATATAGTATTGATGATGTGTCTGTAGACTGGCATAGAGATGACATATAAGAGCGTTTCTTTAAGGAAGCGTCGTTTTCTTCAATAGATGAATTCTCAGCAGCTGCTGAAGCATCAGAATTTAAAAATTCTACCCCTATAGAAGAATCACCTTCTGCATATATTTCATTTTTAAATTTTTTTGGTTTTACATTTAACACTTCACTAGTATTTAAGCTACGGCCTCTCTTAACTCCTCGGCGTGTCGAAAGCGTTGATTTTCCTATTGATTTACTTTCTAAGAAAACGAGATCATCTTCGTCTTTTGCATGCGTTGGTGTTTCTTTGCAAGAGTCAGATTCAGGGTGGCTACTCTCCATTTTACTTGAATTACTTTCATATGAACTGTTTGAGGAAAGACTCTGCAAAGTGTTATCATTGTCTGTTGCAAAAGAGTCTCCTTTAGAGCTCTCAGAAATGTTTATAAATTCAACAGAAGTGCCATTTTTCAAATTTCTGCTCTCTTTTGAAGAAGCATTTAATAAAACAGATTTTCTTAAAGATTTACGAACTGATTTTTTAATTGAAGCTGTTTGTTTTTTAGCAGGTAACGATTTAGTTCTTTTTACAGACTTCACTTCAGTTTGCAGATGAGCCACTTCTGCATTCTGTATAACAGTCGGCGATTCCGAACATCCAGATTGTAACATAGACTTATTAGCATGTGAAATTCTAGAAGACCTACGCACTGAACGCTTTTCGGATAATACTTCGTCGTCTATTTTAGACCATTCAGTTTTTTGTTGTGGTGTTAAATATAAAGAATCTGTATTGGCACTTTGTTGAAATGTTTCTACTTGATGTATCTTCCTTGAGTCTCTGGATCTTAATTTCTTAGTCCCCTTACCAAGTTCAGAAGTTGAATTTAGCTCGCTTTTGTTGTTCAACTGACAGGAAGGCTCCTTTAATTCATCAACAGAAATTTCTAACTTTTCCTCAGATAGCCTAACACTTCCCTTAGATTTTCTTGAAGACATCCTTGACTTATTTATAGAATTGTTTGTATTAGAAACACGAGAACAATCTGTTGTTTCATTCAATAGTAAGTCTTCTTGGCTGCTATTTACACTACTGGTAAATACTTTTGACAAGCTCTTTTGGCTCAAGATTTTAGAAGAATCATCTATTAGGTGTGGGGTCTCTGTGTGAATAATAGAAACTGTTGATTTCCTATTTGATTCGTTAATATTGTATTTTGAGTCTTGCGAAAGATCGTTTTTTTCAAAAGACAATCCTGTTAAGGGCTCAGCTAATGGAGAATCACAGTCTGATCTATGAAATCGACGGTTTGTAGTTGTTTTTGTTGTAGGTAATGGAGTGGACTCGATAAAAGACAAGTTGCTGTAAGCCGCACCACTTAAATTACTCGTCAATGATTTATTAGAAATATTTGAGTTTTGACTACTATTGAAAGTGGAAAGTCGTTTTGTTTCTTTAGAAATAGATCGGTTCTTGGATATATTCTTCATTTGTGATGTTGAATTGTCCAAAGTTGTCTTATTTGCTGACGTATTCATGTGGGGTAGAGACTTCCTTAGATTCCCAAAAGACTCCTTTACTTCATCAACAGAAGTTTCTAACTTTTCCTCAGAAACCGTAACACTTCCCTTAGATTTTCTTGAAGACATCCTCGACTTATTTATAGAGTTATTTGTATTAGAGGAATTGTCTCTACTATAATTTGTGACATTTTCCTTCAGCCTAGACAATTTCCTAGACGATTCATTTTGACTCGAATAATTTAATGATCCATTGTTAGAAAAACGGCTTCTTCTTGAAGATATACGTAGATTTGATTGTAAAGAGGTATTCTTAACTGGGGTAATCAAATCATTTGTGATAAATGGACCAGATTCTGAAAATCTTAAAGATTTCCTGGATTTTTCTCGTTTATCCCTTACAGAACTATTAGTTCCTGCAGAAATGTTTGTACTATTATCCAAGCTAATATTTTGTTTGCTGGACGATTTTAAAACAGACTTTGAAGCTTCTGTAATTACTGGAGTACTACTTAAGCGATTTTTAAAGTCAGGCGAATCGTTTTGGGATAAATCGAACATTTCTTTGTTAGTACTCACTGCAGACACATGTATTGGAATACCAGATCGTTTTTTAATACTTGATCCTAATGGTATACCTTTAGGTGTTTTAAAGGGTGTTGATGCTTCGGCAATTTTCTGGTTTGGTGTTTGCATATCCAATGAATAGTCTGAGGAGGATGTATCAAAATGTATTACAGAATTATGTTTTTTATTTGCTCCTTCAAAGCACATATTAGTTGATGTGTCTGCAATTTTGAATGCAGGAGAGCTTTCTTTATTAATTCTTGGACAGGACATTCGCGCCTTTTTATGAGACTTTTTAAGAGGTGTTTTATTACTTAATGCTGATGTATTGTTAGGCGGAGTGCTGAAGTCAATTGTGTCATCCTTTTTAGTTGGAGTTGGGGGAATAATATTTATTGTCGGCACTGAAGTGCTAATCCTTAAGGATTTCCTGTGTACAAAAATGGTTGTTATAGTTTTATCAATGCTTATAATTAGCCTATATATTATGAAAAAGTAGAAAAAACGTAGTCTTTCATTAGAAATAAATAAAACATACCTTAATCGGGGCGAGTTGGCACATTTCACAGGGATTGCATCAAGCGTTAGTCGATTTTTAAGATTCTGCTTCTGTTCAACAGCCAAAATCTTAGCATACTTATCCTCACTAACGTTTTCACTTTCATAAACAAAACGCTTTGAACCCACAGTAATCAAGTCATTTGATTTTAACAATTTTTGAGTGTAGATTGGTAGTTTGTTCACCAAAACTGGATTTGGCGCTTCGTTAATAAGTAATGCTATACCTTCGTCATTTATTTTGACACAGCAATGTATGTCTTTAATTTTTGAATCATCTGTTTTAATCCTTATTTTGGCAGCTAAAGATCGACCGATGGAGTAAAGGCTATTCTTTTGTAGGGGAATCCCCTTTCTTTCTTTTTTGCAGATCCACAAATGCCCACAGCAGTCTTCAGCTTCTACATCCATATTTGTAAAAGAATATTTATTCTGAAAACAAAAATGTTTTTACTAAAAATTATTATAATATAAGGTAAGGTGCCAGACGTTTATTTTCAGTGTTATAAAAAAAATTGCGCGTCCACCCAACACTGCACAATTTTTTCCAAATATAAAATATTAAGTGGACTTGTTTAAAGGACATGACATAAAGGGTGACAACACTATTGCTGATAATAAATTAAACATGAATATGCCTGCTGCCTAAATACAGACAATTGTTATTGCAAAAGAGACCATCAGTTAGAAGTTTGGGGTACAATTTACCTACCTAAGAGTATAGACGAATGAAAATTAGGACAGTTTTGAAGAATTCAAAGATGGCAAGCAGAATATATAGGACACTAAAAGACGCAACGAGTAAGCAGGCAAAAAAATATGTATAATTTTTGTGCAACCACTCATGACTTATTATATAAATGAATATATTAGGGATCATATATGAGCATGAAAGGTACGAATAGATGACGATGTGAGAAAAGTATGCAATATTCAACATATATGTATGATAGGCACGTGCCATAAAATGCTTTGATGTACATAGAAAGATTCGTAGAAATCATCATCGTAATTAGAAGTAAGAAGATGAATGCCTAAAATAGAAATAAGAAAAAATGAGATACTTTGACATAAATAGACATGATTCATGATCATACCCCAAACCAACAGCTAAAAAGCTATAAAACTACAGCTTTGAAAAAGTGTTTCTATAGTGCACATTTCGTAAAGAATTTAGTTAATATTAATTTAACTGCTTTACTGTCATATCATACAAAATCTTATGAGTTATTAAATCTTCTGAAAATATATTTTTTGTAGACCAATTCATATAAAATTGGACGTTTGATTATGCAATTCATCTAAAAAGGTTGTCTCATATGAATGGTGACAAAATTTCAGTTTTCAAAAACTATCCTCCCGAGGAACTTATACAAGTTAAAAAATTCCTTCACCATGGAAAAGGTTTTGATAAATTTTGTTCCAGCACTCTGATAACTATTAATCAACTAGATACAAATTGCATTTTAACAAACCAGTAGATTTTCTGTGTCTTCTGCAACGCTACACTTAAATCTAGATGTTTTCGACTTAATACTTTTAACAGACTATAATAATTGTAAATAATATTATAAATGAATGCATCTAAATATTTGAAAAATTATGGTCTTAAAAGTGTACGCCTTAGAAGCATATCTTGTAATGTGGTAAATTTTTCTGGATTAAAAACTCTGCAAATTATCTACTTCACTGGATAAATGTGAATTATCTTTCAATACTAAGCTGTTTTTCATCATCAATTATTTTATTCATTCCATTCCTATAAATGGCTTACGTTCCTTAAAGAACCACAAATTTTGCTTCCTTTATCATTTTCTCCTTAGGTATATGTAAAGTTTCTAAATAAACATTTTACATATTATGTGGTTTCTAATAATGAAATTTACCTTAAATTTAAATTCGAACAGGAAAATTTAGTGTTTACCCTAGGTGTGGTGAGGTCTTCGCAATTCAGACAGTGGATGTGTTGTGTACTCTTTACAATAACAAATATCTCTAAACAAAAACAGTTTAAATTTAATGTAAGTAAGAATTGACGCGATAACGTGATTACAAATCCAAATTGTTACTATAAAAGTATCGTAAGCTGTTATAAAATATGCAAACACAAACAAAACGTAATGGTTTGTGACGCTGACTGTACCATACTAACCGCCACTAAAACATTTCAAACGTAATCGTTTTAAAACCATTTTTTTAGCATCGTATTTTTTGTTTTATACATACTTATAGCAATAATCCTTACCTGCCAATATTTCTTAAGGGTTATCGATATCCTACACGATAAATTAAGCAACTTTTCTATAACCACAGTTTCATATTTTTAATATAGACGCGCACACACAATCTTTCTGTAACTAACAAACGAACGGTCACAACCAATACTTGGGCATGCGCATGTGCTGAAATCAAATGAGCTTTAATTTCAACATTAATATATATTAATATTAGCGTAGGATATCTCTAAAGGCATTTTTAAATACGTTAAATAGTTTATTACGATGAATTAAATTTTTATTTTTCAAAAACTAAATTATTTTAATCTATGAATTTGTCACAAAAATCGTATTCAATTATCTCATTGGCTTCATTTTAAATTTCAGCGTCTGATTGGTCCGTTCAAACTACTACTAATCTGAGCAGCGTTCTCACGATTTATGATCGTTATGCACGATGTTTGATTTTCTAAATCCGAAATTGATGCCGAAAGTATCAACGAAAACAGCAAGTCTAGATGGATATGAACCTGATAATCTAATAAGCAGCAACATGTTAATAAAATCTCGCGGATTTATAGCATTCACATCAATAAAACCACCAGTTGATATAGATTTTCAGTTAATCTGTCCAGTTAATATTCATTACATAACAATATCTACAGTCAACGGCACACAAAAAACGACAGGCATTGAAATATTAGCGAAGAATCCAAAAAGTCACTCGATTTCTCTCGCACAAGCAGTCTTCGAACAACCCGGAATAGTTTTTTGCAACAGCCGCATGTATTCCAGAAGCATTCCGCCTCCGAACTGCTCTAGCTTTCATTTGGCTTTCTTCAAAAACCACACCTTTAGACAATTTACTAATGCTGTAGAAGTAAAAATTAGGATTATCCGAACTGATCGTAACACAGTCCCTTGTTTAAGTAAAGTAGAAATTTGGGGCAACGTTTCCAAAATTTGTTCCCAGACCACAATGGACACCATTCACCAAATAATGAACAAAGGCCTAGATAAAAGAAAAAGCATGGATGCCAATTCGTCATCAGAGATGAGTACCACATTCCAAATTCCTGATGATTTTAAAGATGCACTTACTTATGAAATCATGTCTATACCTATGACTTTACCTAGTGGGCACACAGTCGACCGCACTACATTAGACAAATGCATAAGTCATGATAATGCTTATGGACGTCAAGCCTCTGATCCGTTTACAGGTTTACAGTTTACTGAAAGTCGAAAACCAGTTTTGAACGTAGCGTTGAAGTCGAGGATCGATATGTTTCTACTAGAAAATTTGCACAGGAAAGAAGTAGCAAATGTGCAACGAACTGTTGGCTCTCTCAATGCGGGAAATAATCATAAGAGAAGAACTACTAATAATGAAAATAACCAACTAAAATGTATTTCTAATAAAAAAATTAAACTAGACTCGGAATCTGGAGATGCAAGTTTAGTGGAGTGTATTAATAAAGTAATGAACAGTGATAAATTCATTCGATTCACTGAAGTTAATGAACAACAGATAATTAAAAAGTCGTGTGAAATGTGTAATACTAGTGAAAATTTGTATGAAATTCCCTGTTTGCATTTATATTGCAGGGTGTGTCTTTTGAAACTTTGTAAGGAATTAAAATGTGATAAATGTAAATGTAATTTTACCAGAAAAGAACCTAAAAAATATCATACTGTTGAATGAGTAGGGTGCATACTTATTCAATGAGTGTAACTGAAAATAAATGTTGCTACTGTTATATTAATATAGGTTTTTAGAAAACAGACTGCGGGTATAAATTTAACCTTTTCCTTTCCTGTTTTGATGTTTATCTCCACCAGTATAGAAATATTCTTGTTGAATTATTATAATAGTGTATAAGGCAAAAAACCGTTTCTTAGTTTGTAGGAAGAAAGCAGTTACTAGTTTTATATGTTATTCTCCTGATTGACATTTATGTTCTGGTCCAAAAATTTTAAAAACCATTTACAAGATCTTTCATTAAACATATTACTTGTGTATTTTAGCAATTAGTTTATTAATTATAGACTGACCCCCAAACATTAAAATAGTCTGTTTTTAAGTTAATGTTTTGTCACGTAGTACTAAATTTTTTATATTTGTAATTAAAAAGAAGATATGTTGGACATATAAGAGAATACATTGATTCTATAATGTAAAAAAATACACTGGGTATGATGAGACAAATGAAGAGAATTTTGCAGGATATTTTTGCCAGAATAAGCATTCCCTTCAAATAGCTTCCCATATTATACGCATTATGGAAATTTACGATAACCTTGTAAATATCTCACCAAACTTAAATTTAGATGACATTTTTATATTATTTTATTTAAATTTAATGTACCAATGGAAGCGCATAAGATATATTTACTCTATTTAGTTCTTTATTGCATATTTGGATCGAATGATATTAATTTGTAGTAAATAGTGTTTTCCCCACCTGATGTACTATATTTCAATTTAAACTTGTTTTTATTCAAATTTACCTTAAAATTCCATAACAATGTTGGTTTTAAATAACAGATTTTGCATTATACGTTATTTAATTACTGTTTTTTTTGTAAGTAATGCACATTTACAATTAAAAACCATTTTTATAAAATTTCGTATGAGAACTTGGGCAAGGAATAATATCGTTTGTGCCTAGTCATGTTCGCCATTAAACGATGACGTCACTATATAACTCGTGTCTTCTGTCATTCTACATATCTATTTTGTGCTGTACCGGCAACCAAAAGCAGGAATTAGATAATGCAGCGAGACTGGTTAAATTATTAAAGGGTGAAAAGGGCCAAAATGAAAGCAACAAAGAAGAAGAAATAAGATACAGATTACTCGTTATCTGCTTCGCGAAGCTACCAACTTATAAGGAAATCTATGTTGCCAACTGAGCTTCCATTTACGTTTTAGTAGATTGCGTCTGTAATAGAAAGGTGTTGACATTCCAATAACTATAAAGCTTTTAGTCAAAAGGCTACTATTTATTCAATTTAACAATGGCACAACGATTTCCTGGACCTCCTAACCCTGTGCCAGGAGGGCCACCTCCTCAAAGGTACCCTCCACCTCCGCAAAATCCAGGAATGAGGCAATATCCCGGGCAAAATTTTCCGGTAATGGTAACTACCCACTTCATTGATCATTTATGTATTAAGGGTCGAACTTCTATTATTCGAATATCCGCAAAAATGTTAGATACAGACTTGCACTACGTTCGTATTAAAGATATAACTCGAGTTAACCTAACCTGTTGTAAATAGGCCACTCTACAAACAATTAAAGATGTCTCGAGTAATTCTAGATTTTTTACTCTCTACACCTCATTCATTACACTTTATTTAGGGACGATCATAACTGGAGGTACTAACGTACCCACAATACCTTCTTCTCACTTGCAATTACAATTTAAAAATTTCACTATTAATATTAATTATCCGATTTGGCAATCGATGCTAGTATATTTTAGCAGTATTAAGACTGAAATATTGCCTATAGTCATTGAAAGTACAAGCAAACGCATGCACATTATTTCTTTCGTAGAGAGACCTAAAATGCACGGCTACCAATAAATATATATTAAAACCATTCAATTCTGATTACACAGTTGTGAATATTTTTAGCCAAGAACGGGATTTACACCCCCTCCAAATTTGGGGACTAGTGGAGGTACTATGATGCAGCGACCACCCCAGCAGCCATATTCGCCTATGAGAGGAGGACCAATGCAAAATCCACCAGTTAAACGACCAGTAGAGTCTAGAAGTGGCTTACAGCAACAAAAGACGTAACTATAACAATATATGCCCTATACAGTACTACATCTTAAACTTCATCATTTATTATATTATTATAGCTTCATTTGTGAGAAATTTATAATTTATATGCCTTTTCTTTATTTAATTGTCACTATTATCTATGTTACCATACATTTTCACCTCGATAATTATCAATTTTCAGTGCTAACAAACAAATAATTTTATTAAGTTTTATTTGTTGATATTTCGAATAGTATATTTACATATATATTCCACTTAATTTTTATTTAAAAAACGGATCCATATTAATTTCAATAAATATGTCATTCATTGGAGTTAACATTCAACTTGTCGGAAATATAGCTACATATTCTGGAAAGATTATTTTCTGCATTTCTGGCCACAAAAATGTTTTTATTGAAATAGCAATAAAATTTATATATACTCTTCCCTATGACTTGAGGAAATTCCAGTCAATGAGTGACTCTTTAGTTAATTTATATCTAAGCTTAAGAACTTAATAATGATATAGACTCTAACTTCGTACATTCATATTAAAACAAGGCACTCCGAAATGAATCGGCATATTTCATCCTGTCAAAATCATCATGCTCATCATTTAACAGTTAATACAACATATCTGAAAACAATATCTTTGAAGTGTGTTTATATACATCAAATAAAAGCTATAATTTATTCTATGAGCTAATGTTTTATATAATTTAATAGATTTTGGAAACAAATTGTTCCAGGGACTACACTCATGGCACCAGTAAAAAGAAAAAGAAGCTTGCAGATAAAATTTTACCTCAGAAAGTACGAGACCTTGTTCCTGAGAGTCAAGCATACATGGATTTGCTAGCATTTGAGCGAAAATTGGACTCGACAATCATGCGTAAACGCTTGGACATTCAAGAAGCTTTGAAGCGCCCCATGAAACAAAAGCGCAAACTAAGAATTTTTATATCTAACACCTTCTATCCGAGCAAGGAGCCAAACGCAGAAGGGCCTGATGGGCCTGCTCAAGATGGGGCTGTGGCTTCTTGGGAACTTCGTGTAGAAGGAAGACTTCTAGATGATACTAAAAATGATCCTAACAAAGTAAAACGTAAATTTTCATCGTTTTTTAAATCCTTGGTTATTGAATTAGATAAAGAGCTCTATGGCCCAGATAATCATTTGGTGGAATGGCATAGAACTCTTACTACTCAAGAAACCGATGGGTTTCAAGTTAAACGGCCTGGAGACAAAAACGTTCGTTGTACAATTTTACTGTTGTTAGATTATCAGCCACTGCAGTTTAAACTAGACCCACGTTTAGCTCGATTGCTCGGTGTTCATACTCAGACTAGACCTGTGATCATTTCAGCCCTTTGGCAGTACATTAAAACGCATCGCTTACAAGATTCCTGCGAACGTGAGTACATCGTTTGTGACAAGTACTTGGAACAGATATTTGGTTGTCCGAAAATGAAGTTCGCAGAAATACCTCAACGCCTAAATCCATTACTTCATCCTCCAGATCCAATTGTTATTAATCACGTTATATCTGTAGAAGGAGGTGGCGAAAGTAAACAAACTGCTTGCTACGATATCGACGTTGAAGTTGATGACACTCTTAAAAATCAGATGAATAATTTCTTGCTTAGCACTGCAAGTCAGCAAGAAATCCAAGGCCTAGATGCAAAGATACATGAAACTGTGGATACCATCAATCAATTAAAGACCAACAGGGAGTTCTTCCTTAGTTTTGCCAAGGATCCTCAAATGTTCATACATAAATGGATTGTGTCTCAGTGCCGTGATTTGAAAACTATTACAGATGTCGTCGGGAACCCTGAAGAAGAACGGAAAGCCGATTTTTACCACCAGCCGTGGGCACAGGAAGCTGTTTGCAGGTATTTTTACACTAAAGTGCAGCAAAAACGTGCCGAATTGGAACAAGCTCTTGGGATACGCAACAATTAGTTATAGTATTAAACTTTTGCTAAGACTAGGTATACTTAATACAATATTTGATAATCCTTTCTATATTACTTAGGCAAAAATGTATTTTCTTTTACAATTATATTATTAAATATTGATAACAAAATGCAGATGTGGTTTTGTTTTAGTTATTCGGGGAAAGAACAAAAAAAATATATTTTTTTTGTTGTAAATTTATTATTTAAACACTATTCAGAGGCATAAGATGTTTTACTAGCTCTTATTCTTAACAATTTCGCTTCATAATTTAAGAAGCATTGTCGGAAGTGATGTTTATTTTTATAATAATTGTTTATAAACAAATATTTTATTTGTTAGTAAGCAATTAGTTGCTTTGGTTACTTTAGTGCCTTCTTTGTTTTTTAGTAGTAAGTATGGCTTCGTATTCTGGCGGAAGGTCGGCAATATCTTTCTTACTACTGCAAGAATTTTCTGTGTTACTGTGCAGTGTTTGTTCCTTTGCATGTTTTACTAATGCAGTGGTGTTCGGTTTAATACTAGTGTCTGATTTATATCTGGCTTTAAGTGGCTGAGACATCGATCCAATGTAATTTTTATTGCATTCCTTGCAATTGATTTTGTAGACTACATTGTTTAAGTCATTCTTGTTGATTTTGTTTTTTGTATTCGTTAGTATAGATGGCTTTTTTTGCTGTGCTGAAGGCTGATATATTGAATTTGGCCAGTTACTTTTTATGGATATATGATTAATAAAGGAAATTGGAACATATTTTGAATTTTTTTTTTGTTTTCTCTTATGCGGTATCGTTTGTTATATAAAAGATTGTATTTTTTATTAATTTATATGGGTAGATATTTTCCAAAAAGGATTTTTCAATTTTTCTCATATTTTATGCTTTGCATTTTTCCTGTGATAATTTAATGGATTTTGTTAGGATGTTCTTTTGTGATATTGGGTGGTTCGAGTCGATATGTCTATATATCCAGCAGTGTGTATGTTTTTGGTGCCAGTTTGTTGTAATTTTATTATCATCTTCATGTATTAATGATACATATATGTATATATATTTTTTATTATGATTGAAACGTTATTTAGTGATGTATGTTTAATTGCTGCTATTGCTTAGTTTCGCTTCATTTTAGAAAATACATTGTTACAAGTGATGTTTATTCTTAAATTTTAATGTTTGAAACAAGAATTTTAATTATCGGTAAAAAATTAGTTGTGTTAGCTTCTTTAGTACTGTCTTAAGTGTTTCTCAAAGTAATGCTTTATATTCTGCGGGTAGGTCAGGTCAGACGATATCTTTTGTTTTATTTCAAGGATTTTCTCTCGTTTTTATGTGGAGCACTTATTCATAGGAATACAAATAGAAAAATGAAAAATATTTAAAATATATATTTCAGATAGTAAAAATTAGACATATTTTCTAGTTATGTACATTTTTCTTAAACTCAAATGAGGAACATTTTCTTTTTATAAAGTGTGTCCCATAAATTATCAAATGCATTATGATAAGTATTTACAATACTAGAAATTGTAGTGATTGCTATATGATCAAAATTTTCATACAATGAGCGTGATGTCCAATTCATAGAGCCGAAGAGAACTGCTCCATTACTGGAGTTACTATAATCTTTAACAGCAAATTTATAATGCATTATAGCATTTTCCTCCTTAAAATAGAGCAATTTAATACCCTGCTTTTGCAACCAGACCAGTTTTCCATTATCGTCATTATAATCTTGATTTACGATAATACGAATGCGAATGTTTTGTTTAATTTTCTGTCCTAGTAGATGTATAACGGGATCCAAATGTATAGTCATGACAGCAATATCTAGGCAAGTTTCTGTAGTATTTAAGAAATATAACAGCGGCTCAATGAATTTATCCAAATTAGTTATTGTAGGAGGTATTACATTATCAGGCAAGATGTAGCCACGGCATCCTATGAATAATAATGAAATGTAAAAAATATGTATACATACATTCCAAATTAATAACTTACCAATTATGGGAGAATAAGTTACTATACAATTTTGTCTTCGTTCATGCTCTAGTTGTAGTTCCCTTTCTAATTTGTATTTTGCAAGTACTTTTAGAAAATGGTACCAAGCACAAATTTGAGGCGCAAGAAATAGGGATAATGAACCAATTATCACCGACGCTTTGTGAGCCATAATGTAATAATACTTTTTTTAGACGCTAGCAAAACAAAACTGTGAAAGAACCATTCCAAATTTTTGATTATAACCTACTTCATTGTCCAAAATTGTAATATCCAATAATTAAGTAAAGATCGCACACATGATTGTTGAATTTTCTAAACATAAGGTTAGGAACGCTTATTCGCAAGCAGTAGAAAAATAAATTCAAATTATTTATTAATTATACAAATGCGATAACAAACGCAAAATTCTGCTGATCTATGCGCTTTATCTGCACACTATAGCGAGAAGCCCTTGCATTACAGGCAACCGTAAATACTTCTTATAAATCTTCCCTTTTACTAAAACATCATTTTTCTTATTTATATCAATATTTCTAAATGTCTAAATGCAGATTGGTTTTCATCTACCTCTCATTAAAATATAACATCCTCTCAAATTCACACTATACTGAATAAAACCTAAGATATTCCAAAGTACATCTTTATGTTTTGTAAAGTAGGTGCACTTTGCATTTTAAAATAACTAGTTTTGATTACATTTATCCACATGCGTGCAAATAAAAACATTAGCAATTTTAAACTGCGTAGCTGCAACAATAAAACATTAGTCAACAAATCTATTTGTTATTTAAAATAAACTTATAGAATGGATCATGTACAAGACCGTTAGCGGCAGCCAATCGATTTTCATTGGCTAGGGACTTTTCGCTTTATCTTGCCAGTACTTTCAAATGTAACGTAAAAAACTGAATTCGAAATAATTATATTTAAAAAATATATCAGTTTTCACGTATTAGAAAAATTGCCAGTTTTAACCTATTATATTCTGCAGTATTGAATTGTGTGAGTAATTAAAAATAATGTCTCTGCAATTAGACCCTAGGGACGTTCTTGAATATCTGAACGATTTAGGTTATACTGGAATAACAAAACAGCAACTGAAGGATTTTATGCAAGGTTTGAATGCGATTAAATATGTTTTAAAGTAATTTCAGCAATACAACGTTTTGTTTTAGATTTGAAAAAATTAATCAAATATGAGCAACACAAAGAAAATGTGTATCGAGAGGACAATCTTAGTCAGAAATCACCAGGTCAAGAAATGACCGAAAGTACCCAATATAAAGCTTTTGAGTCAGATATTTTCCAAACGCTGCATTCCACTAGTACGGTAGCGTCCAGGGCAAAAGAAACCCCTAAAAAAGAGAGTGTCATTTCTGTTCAAATATGTAGGTCTGCTAAGAGTCGCCAATTTGAATCTTCTGAATCAGAAATAACGTTCCAAGAGTTAAGTGATCGTCATGATAAGGTATCAGTCGACAAACTAAACGATGTTAGTAATAAATTAAACACTTCTTTAAATAGAACGTTGAGTGATTTGGAAGTTAGTAAGAGCAAAACGTCTCCTATCAAACCTAGGGCAAAATCAACGGGAGTACTTTCATCTAAAAAGTCTGACCTAAGACCCAAGTCTTCCTGTAAGTAATTAATTATTATACTTCAATCTCATGTTTTTCAAGCACTAAAATATTGCAGAAGCAGTTCACATTTGTGTGTATATTTCTTCACAATTGTACTATTTAATCGTTTCATGTTTGTAGTTATAAGACCCAAAGTACCCATAAGAACTGTCAAAAGTGATCCAGTAGCTCTTTATCATCAATATCAAAAAGAGTGGAAACGAGCTAAAATACCTGGAGAAGATAATAGAGCTGCTCTTAGGTGGGCCGTACGAGAAAGGCTACTAGGAGATTTTCAAGTATGTTTATTCATAGATAATGCTTGTCTGTATCCCAAATTAATTTTCATTTTAGTCAACTCCAGCAATCTCTCTGCAATCATTAAAACCAAGCCGACTGTAATGCCGAACAGATTTATTTGAAATTTTAACCACTAAGAAGTCGCCCAGATTTTTAATGAATGAATAACAAACGTAGAAGACGTGAAGCCAAAAGTAAGCTTTAACATCATGTAGAAATTAATTTTGTGTCAGATAGATTATTATAGAAGTAAAGACTATGTATATAAATAGAGATTGTATTTCAAAAATCATGTTTTGTTTAGGTATGTGTACAATTTTTATTAAACTATTTTATCAAATACAATTGAACTAAATTACTGCTGCGAGACTTTAAATTTACTCAAAACTCCTTTTGTATCATTCTTATGCAAATGATTTAGTAATTTCGTCTCGATTAATTCCACAGCACCTTTAGTCAGAACTAAAGTATCATGTTTTAGCATGGAGTAGACGTTTAATCCATAAACGGGCATCAAATTAATGTGTTTGATAGAATCTGTAGCCCCTGTAATATTTCGAGGCATTATATCCACCCTAAAATGCATTATTGATTATTACGAAAGATCATTAAAAATAGAATGAAATGCTTACTCATCAACAAATAACACCGAAGGTCCCCAATTCCTACTTTTAACTAATTCTTCAATAAAACTAGACTCTTCAGTAGGAATCTCCAAATCCTGTACGATATGCAAATCATCTTGGGCCAATTTTATTGAAAGTGTACTTGTCAATCCCATTATCCTACTATAAAAAGGGAGCATATAAAAATGTGTCGTAGGTGAACGAGGTCCATGTATAACGCCGCCTCCTCTAAACAAAGGACTACGAATAGAACCATGCCGAGCGCGGCCCAAGCCTAAAAGCAAAAAGTAACACATTGTAAGTCATCATTTAGGTGGCTGCTGCAAGTAATTCTATTGTTAACCATTGGACTGTTAACAATCATTTCAGGTCACCCAGAAAATCACAAATCTAGCTCCACTTATAAAGCTAATACAAATTCAACATTCAAATAAATAAAATAGATATCGTAACAAATGAAAGTGTGAGTTTTATTTGACATTTAAGGATGTTGACTGAATAGTATAGTATTTTAATTACTACATATTTTATAACATACTCTCTAGCCATATCTTTTTATTGACACAGTATCATAAAGGTACAATTCTACTGTACATAATGAAGTCAGATTTTTTGCTACTGCTGCAAATCAACAGGTAATTAGAAACATTTATTATAAAAGATAATCAATTTAATAATATATTGATTTGATAGAGAAATGCTATTGAAAATATTCTTTTGGAAGTCGGTATGTTATTCATTAGCGGTGATGTAAGAAATCACTTTCTTATGATTTATATATTGTAGTGTGAATTCCTGCAAAAAGGTAATTCCCTCTACTGTGCTCATCTTAGCACATCAGCGGCGATTACAAACTGACCGCTATTGGAATGGAATTATCTAGACATAGAAGTCCAGGAACGTAGATATATTACCATAATACGAAATAGATTTGACCAAATATGGCAATAATGTACCTTTTCCATCAATGATCAAGTACAAATGAATTCCAATAATAAATTGGAGTATGAAACTAAGTTTCAACAGCAGCTGCTTATTATACTAATACATAACTGTTATTGTAAGACAACAAACACCAAAGCACAGTAGTGTTTTAGCAATAAATTTGCGTCATACCTTTTTGGGGCCACGGCTTCTTACCACCTCCTCTAACTTCGCTTCGTACTTTGGTATGTGCAAAACTAACAAATCTATACAACTGCTGCCATCGCACATTTTGATGAATTATATCAATTCTAGGGTTAGCAGCGAATATGTCAGGATGTAAATCAATCAATCCGATTTTCTTTTCATCGATGGTGTCTAAATTCTCTATCCATGCTTGCCGAGGCTTTTGATATTTGGAAGGAAATTGTAACACTCTAGGCTCCAAATGGATTTTGTCATGCCCTTCTGCAGCAGTAGTAGAAAAAAGCTTTGCCATACACCGGCAGTGCCTAAATTTCTGGGCAACGTGTGACAACATTCTTATATAAAAATTAATTTTAAATGTTCTATAACATAACCTCTACATGAGGCGAAACTGGACGAAACCGACGATGACATATGTTATCTTACAATATAAGAAAGAGGAAGAAGAGGTAAGATCCTTGAAATGGATTTAATAACAAATAATTACATTTTTAGGTACAAACACTTTTCCAGAAATGTTTCCAAACATTTATATTTATATAATTGAAATTATTACATACGAGAACCGTAAATTTAAATTTAAATGGCTTTAACATGAAACCTATAAAATTTTATGCCAAACAAAATGAAGTGTTTTTATCACTAGAAAATAATTTATTTTTTCGTAATTTATATTGCTTTTGTAATGTATGCTAAAAGCATTCATCCTGCTTAGCTTTTAGTATAAACGAATTCTGCTCAGTTGCTAAACAGCAGCTCAGCAGATTCCCTCTATAGTTGCTTAATTATAAGATTTACTCTCTTATTCAAATATTCTTATCACAAATTAAGTTTTTAATTAAAATCACTTCAAGTGTATTGTTATATTATGTGGTATTGTCGAGGTCATTGGAAAACAAGAAAGGTTTTGTTATTATAGTTGCTGCTGGCCAAGGGTATCCCGCCCATAAGGAAAGCTAGATGTGGATGGGTAATAAAAATTTTTTGCAATATTTAGCGGCGATCTCACTTTCATGTAGGGAATGATTCATTGTTTGTTTCTTTCTTTTTTTCCCTCTAGACTGAAATTCCTCTCAGAAAGTAAAGTCATTTCTATGGAGTTGGGCGGGCTCGCTGCTGGCTTATTCTGTGGTTATAATAAACAAAGCTCTGTCAAAAGAAGAGCGCGGGAGAATTTACTAACCTCACTGTTTTCAAGTTTGCTATTTCTTATTAATTAATTTGTAATGTTTGCCGAAAAAGCCTTAGAACTTATTAAAGAATTAGACCGGAACCCCGGATCTCTACCTCCATTTAACGTAAATATTTTTATTTGCTCTCATTCAACGGATTGGTATCTACAAATTATAAATATTTCTTTTTAGACGGATGTAGTTGCTGAGGTATCAAAAGAAATTACTCAATTGATCGAAGAAAATCATACAGATGCGTAAGTATGGTATATATATGATCGAGTAAGCTAAAACAAGGTATTATAATGTATGTATGTATGCCTAAGAAATGTCTATCTTCTAGTATTGATATAAAGTACAAAACACTCTTTTGTGCCATTTATGAGAAGTGCATTAATAGCAATTTTGTCCTGGTTTGCTTGTATAGATTACAGAATTTGCAAGAGTCTTTTTCTATGTTTAATTATAGTTTTTAATCTCTGTTAAAAATTATGATCCGATATCGTGTTACACGAATGAATTAATTTCTCTAGCCACAACATAATCAAATTTATCCTATGATATTAGTTTCATTGAAAGAATTCGCACAAATTCCCATTCTTTGTTTAAAATACCCGTTGCGTACATGTCATAATAATAATTTTAAAGTCATCATTTTAGCCTATTTTTAGGATATGGTTCTCTGTATAAATACATATGTATATAATAAGGAAAGTACTAAATAAAAAATATACAACTTTAATATCTTAGAAGAGTTCGAATAAATTATCACAAATTGTCATTGTAGCATATAAATATAGAGTTTGTTATATATGAAACCTTTACTTCTCCTTTATTTTTTTCTTGTTTGCAATGATATTGACATATTGGAATCCCCATCATACCATCTTATCATTCCTTCTATCACTAATATTTACAAAAAACAGATAATTTGTTGACAAACCATTGCAAAACAAAGTTAGGATTTATGAAGTGAATTATAAATAATAGTAATAATATCATGTATTGTAATTCTTTATGAATATTTGGAAGTGTAAGATTTAAAACATCATACAAATATGGTTTTCAAAGATGATTTGTGGCGTATGCATAAGACTAAAACTCGCATTTTTAAATTTTTTAATGCTATAGTTTATTAATATTATTTTCTGAGTGATAACATTACAATTTTTAGGTTGGCAAACGAAGAAAGCCGTAATTTAGGATCTGATTCAGTTTCGTACGTATCGACCGTGCGAGTCCGCCATGCAGCAATTAAGCGTAATTTGAGATGTTTATTAGCTTATCATTACAACAGGATGAAGTGTTTGCGAGTGATGAGGTGGGAATTTGGCAGCCTTTTGCCTGCTGAGGTCAAAGTGAATCTTAGTGCAACAGAAAATGAATGGTTCAACAAATATTCCAATACACTAGCCAAGTACATGAGATCTCTTGGAAGTGAAGGACTGAATTTAACAGTTGATTTAAAACCCCCTAAAAATTTGTACATTGAAGTCAGATGTATGGTCAATTATGGGAAATTTGAATTGAGTGATGGATCTGTGTTATTGTTAAAAAAAGATAGTAGACATTACTTACCTAGAGTTGAATGCGAGGAATTAATCAGGCAGGGTGTGTTTGAGCATATAATTAGTTGATTCTATTTTTGCTGTAGGTGAAATTAAATTTTAAAAATACTTTTGAATTTAGTTATTTTCTTTAGTTTGTTTCCTAGAGTTGTGCCGAACATTTCTTCCTTTCCTGTTAATGAAGGAATATACTTTAGATATACGTTTTTCCTAAAGTTCTGCAGACTACAAATTAAATTAAAGTAAGTATTTAATTAATTTTAAAATATATATATATATATATATATATATATATATATATATATATATATATATATAT